>JAOUQT010000011.1:8418333-8435845 GCA_025769995.1 Xyliphius kryptos | reverse complement strand
AAATCCTTTTCAAGGCATATTCAATTGAATGCAAGATATTTAATGTTTAAACTGATAGACTATTGCAAATATTCAGTCATTTTGAATTTGATGTCTACAGCTCGTTACAATTAGGTTTGGGACAGGGGCAAGTTTACAACTGTGTTACATCACCTTTCCCTTTTACAGCACTCTATAAGTGTTTGGAAAGTGAGGACACTAACTATCGACGCATTGAATGTGGAATTCTTTTCCATTCTTCTTTGATGTACAACAGCCGTGTGCAAATGTTCTAGCTCAGTGGCCACATTGCCTTTTAATATTTGACAGGCAGGCAGGGCCAGCACAAGATGCCTTCATATCAAACATAAACATAAAAAGGCATTAGAGTGTTAATATTTACATTCACTTTTAGTGGGAACAGTGTTGTTAATCACCTTTTTGCCAGTGCATCAAAGCCTGGTGTTAGATTTGTTGTGGACATTCTCAGAACAGATCTGAAGTGTTCATCACTCATCTTGGATACATCACGTCAATTTGAATGCCTTTCCTGTTATTTTTAATACAGCTGTGAGTTCAATTATTAATTATAAAATATTTAATAATTAATAAAATGGACTAAATATCATTAAAAATGTACACTTATTTACACCATTTTTTATGGATGCTGTTGCGACATAGTTTTCACTTTGCATGGTGAAATGAACTGTGTACACTGACAGTGTTCCTTTGCCCATGTGGTAATAACTGTTACAGAACAGATAGAGAGGTACAGAACATCCATTACTGTCGGTTTTTAATGAAGTGCCAGCTGAGGAATTGAAGGTCACGGGCATTCAATGTGGTTTTCAGCCTTTTACTTGCAGAGATTTCTCTAGATTCTCTGAATTATTTGATAATATTATGGTCTGTGGATGATGAAATTCCAAAATTCCTTTCAATTGCACTTTGAGAAACATTGTTTTTTAACTGTTGGACTATTTCTCCCTTACTTGTTCACAAAGTGGTGAACCTCGCCCCATACTTGCTTGTAAACGACTGAGCATTTGCGGATGACACTCACCTGTTTACCTGTGGAACGTTCCAAACAGGTGTTTTTTCAACTTTCCCACTCTTTTCTTGGCCCTGTCTCAACTTAACTGAAACGTCTTACAGGAATTTAATTCAAAATGAGTAAATCTTTGCAGAAAATATTGTATTCAATTGCATATGGGTTGAAAAGGTTTTGCAAATCATTGTATTCTATTTTTATTTATGTTTTACACAACGTCCCACTTCATTGGAATTGGGGCTGTGTATATAGTATTACTTATATTGTATTCCTTCTGTAAATGCACCACCTGAATGCACACGCATGTGGGTGTACTATACAGTATATGAGATAAGCATCATTGTTCAATTTATCTTGTGGGTCCAGACTTTTGAAATTTTTTATAGCTGTGGACAGTTTTTTCTGGTTGTGTATTTCAGTAATTTGTTATTGTTTTAACATTTTTTGAATTTCATTGTGAGAAATGTAATTAGTAATTGAACATGCTGACAATCCTCTTTTGCTTTCTGTGAATTAAAGACATGGCAGAACAACATGACAAAAACCAGCGAAGCAAAAATCAAGCATTTCGAAGGGGACGATTTCACCTGTGTCACATTTCAGCCGGATCTCTCCAAATTCAAGATGGAAAAACTGGACAAGGATATTGTGGCCCTCCTGACACGGCGGGCCTACGACATAGCTGGTTCATGCAAGGGTGTCAAGGTCATACTCAACGGCAAGAAATTGCCGGTAAGTCAAATCATGACGCATGAAAGATTTACAAAACTATGGCAAATTTATCATAACGTAGCTGTGATATTTCAAAAGACCAGACCGCATCACAATTGTACCTCACCTTCAGGAACAAAGTAGTAATACTTTTTCATTTGAAACCTTGTTTGTGTACTGTGGCTGGAATAGACAACTTGGTTGTCTTTTTTTGACTTTCTTGGCAGTCCAAATCTTATATGCTGCTTGTACTTGAACATGCAGATTGCTTTACTAACGTCTCTAATTACATCTGATCCATATGTTTAAAAAGAAACAGCCAAGGAATATCTGCTTAACTTAGTGTTAGTTTGCCTTTGTACATATCATATTATAAATAAAAAACTAAACGTATAGAATTTGTTTCAGCAAGTTGTGCATAATTGCAGATGATTTTTACATTCAAGTTGTGACTTACAGGGCAACAATGGTAAGCTGTCTGATTTCCATATACAAGTTATATTATAATTCAATTATTTTAATCCAAAATCCACTTCTCCATATAGTAAGCGACCTTACGACCGTAAGGTCCCTGGTTCGATTTCAAGTACCGACAAGTCATGGTTGAAGTGCCCTTGGGCAAGGCACCTAACCCCCAGTTGCTCCCTGGGCACTGTGATGGCTGCTCACTGCTCCGAGCAAGTGTACTCACTTCACCAGTGTGTGTCTATGTGTGTGTTTGACTGCACGGATGGGTTAAATGCAGAGGACTAATTCCCCTGTGCGCAAACATAGTGGCAAAAATGTATTACTTTCACTTTTCACTTTGGAGAACATATTTGTACCAATTAGACGATTTCACACTTTACTGATACTCTCTGCCTGTGTGTTCTTTTGCAGGTGAATGGCTTCCGCAGCTATGTGGATCTATACGTGAAGGATAAGCTAGACGAGACCGGTGTGGCCCTAAAAGTAGTTAACGAGACAGTGAATGAGCGCTGGGATGTGTGTCTCACCATGAGCGAGAAGGGTTTTCAGCAGATCAGCTTTGTCAACAGCATCGCAACTACAAAGGCAACTGGATTAATATGATTATAAAAGGATTATAATTAAATATTGACATTTTGTGTCACAGTACAGTAAAATTATATAGATTATTGTGGATATTGTTATAAATTTGTTATTATAATTGTAATTATTAAAAACTGAAAATAAGAATTTGAGGTTTTAATATAGTATCTATTTAACATATTTAAAAACATTGAAGTATCAGTTTTACACAGGCATTGCTGTGTTTGTTTGCTGTTTGTTAAATATTATAATACATTCATATATATCATATATTCTGCAACAGTCAAGTAACATTATAGGATGCGCATTGTTCTTTCACCCCTCTTATGTTGCACGGACTCTTTTCACAGGGGGGCAGGCACATTGATTATATCGTGGACCAAATTGTGGCAAAACTCATTGAGGTGGTAAAGAAGAAAAATAAAGCAGGAGTATCAGTAAAACCATTCCAGGTTTGGACATTAATTACTAATATGATAATGATATTTAACAATATCATCTCTAATCGTATTCATATAAACATAATGATGATAATGATAAGTGATTTATTTTAGGTCAAGAACCACATTTGGGTGTTTGTGAACGCTCTGATTGAGAACCCGACTTTTGACTCTCAGACTAAAGAGAACATGACTCTTCAGACCAAAAGCTTTGGCTCTAAATGCGCACTCTCTGACAAGTTCATTAGAGCGGTAAGGCACATTTTTATAACTAATTGTATTTTAAGTGTAAATTTGGGTTTTATGTTAAATTTTGTTCAGATGTTTTTAAAGTAGATATTTTTTATTTTTCCCTGCCATGTTCTGACTGACTTATCTTGTGAGGAACCACATAATTAGCTGATGTTTTCTGCTTTATTGCTTCAGGATTGGTTTAATTGTATTTGACTTATCACTAAGTGTAATGTCTGTTTGTAACTGGTCTCCTATTACCATTTAGGCTACTAACTGTGGCATTGTAGAAAGCATTCTAAACTGGGTGAAGTTCAAGGCGCAGACACAGCTGAATAAAAAGTGCTCTTCAGTCAAGCACAGCAAGATCAAAGGCATCCCTAAATTGGACGATGCTAATGATGCTGGTAAGTTCGGGCCAGTTTTTTGAGAGCACATACTGTTTGGAAATCATTTAGATAAGAACAGATTTACAGCAGTTTTGCTTTAATGAAGAGGCGAGTGGATCTTTGTGAGCATTCTTTTGCAAGAATAATGTGCATCCATTTGTGTGTGTCTATTTTTCCTATTCACAATCAAATATGTTAACATGAACGAAATGATCTGGTTGACTCTTTGTAAGCTTTGTGTTTTATAGTATTTTGTTCTTTAAACCTAACTAAAATAATATAACTCAAAGTACAAGTCCTGTTTGTAGTTTTGCTTTCTATCTGGTGGATTTCTTGATGTGGTTATTATGTCTGACTCATTTTTAATTTTAAGGTGGAAGGTACTCATCTGATTGCACACTGATTCTTACTGAGGGAGACTCAGCCAAATCGCTGGCTGTCTCCGGTCTGGGTGTTATCGGACGAGACCGCTACGGAGTGTTTCCTCTAAGAGGAAAGATTCTCAATGTGCGGGAAGCCACACACAAACAAGTAAGCACAGATGATATAGCAGTCAAGGGAGACATGCTCAAGGGAGAGCTTTTTATGACATTGTAATAAATCAGTGTAACAATATAATTCACACTAACAGGCTTTAGATCGGTAATGAGCAAGCAATGTGATGACGGCTTATGATATGACAACGGCAAATTTCTATTAGGAGCCTATTAGGACACAGTATATGTTTTTGTAATAAATAAAGATTACACCTTGGAAATTTAGAAGAATAAAGACTAACCCAGGACCAGTGAAATATTAAAAGAGCGTTAGTGTGAATTATATTGTCACACAACTATATAATAGTGCACTCTCTTTAATATATAGACGCATGTTTTATTTAACTGAATTGTTTCTTCTGTTTAAAGATCATGGAGAACGCCGAAATCAACAACATTATCAAGATTGTTGGCTTGCAGTATAAAAAGAGCTACGATGATGCAGAATCTCTGAAATCTCTACGCTATGGCAAAATCATGATCATGACTGATCAGGTGTGATATGTCTTAAACATGCTTTGCATTCTGTCATACCTGTGGGCTAATGGTAAAAATAAACAAGACAAAATGTTTGCGAGATTATTATGAAGCTTACATTTATTTCTGTGATTAGGATCAAGACGGTTCGCACATTAAGGGTCTGCTCATCAACTTCTTTCACCATAACTGGCCATCCCTCCTGAAGCACACGTTTTTAGAGGAGTTCATTACACCAATTGTCAAAGTATGGACTGTCGTGATCCGTGATGCAAAAATGTTCAGTGATTCCGTTTCAGCTTTAATATCGATTGCTTTGTTTACAGGCAACAAAGAACAAGCAGGAAGTTTCCTTTTACAGCATTCCAGAGTTTGAAGAGTGGAAGAAGCAAACAGAGAATTACAAAACATGGCACATAAAGTACTACAAAGGTTTGTTTTTTCACTGTAATATTTTATAAAAGCAACAAATATATGCACAGTATATATATAATTAATTCTATGATTAAATTTTAATGTTATTTAATAACACACTGCAATAGGTTTGGGTACCAGCACGAGTAAAGAGGCAAAAGAATACTTTGCTGATATGGAAAAACATCGGATTATGTTCAAGTATGGAGGCACAGAGGATGATGCTGCTATTACTTTGGTAAGTGGGACGTAACAAATTTCAGTTTTTGTAACATTGATTTCAAATTCAAATCATTATGATGCCACGTCCATCTACATCCAGATGAACAAGAGAGCTTAATAGTTGGGAATTATCTAGTGTACTACTTTCGCTTTTATATCAGTCACAAAATTGACTGAGAATAAATTTGCGATAATCTGAATTTGAAATAAATTTTAACTCAAACAATTCAGATTTGTCCTACTTTTAAACATCAGTAAAATCATTTCTTTCTGATTATATTTTTATAATTTATTACCTACATACCTTTGAGGTATCACAAACCTATGCTTTTGTAAACATGACAATTATGAAAGGTAATTCATACCACTGTTATTCCTAGGAATATGATCAAATACTTGCAGTTAACTTGACCCAAGTTGTTAGCAGAGTATTTAGTTAAAAGAGTAGTTGCATGGTTTACATAGCATGTTCAGACTGCTTTGCTATTTTATTTGTATGCTACCTCTAATATTTCACATTTGGTTATGAATTTGGTACAGACTTGGTTATGGTATGTATCAGACTTGTTCATATCAGGATGTAGTCAGAGGAAAGTGTAGAAATCCTATATTGTTCTGTTTGTTTGTTCTGTCTATAAAGGCCTTCAGCAAAAAGAAGACAGATGACAGAAAAGAGTGGCTGACTAATTTCATGGAGGACAGACGACAGAGGAGGCTGCATGGTCTGCCCGAGGTGAGATCTTTCACATCTACCTGTCTATCATATTGTACTTCAGAAGGAGAGATTCAGGGGAAATAAGTAACATGCCTGTTATGCAGAATATCTATCTCTAACATGAAGACATCAGTGTGGCGAGGACATTGATATGATTTTCATTGTTTATCAAACAATATTTAAATAGATTTTTTTAAATAATAATTTGCTTTTGTTTGTGTGTGTTGCAGCAATACCTGTATGGCACTGCTACTCGCTACTTGTCATACAATGACTTTATAAACAAAGAGCTGATTCTTTTCTCCAACTCAGACAATGAGAGATCCATTCCATCCCTCGTTGATGGTGAGTCTCCTGAATATGAGTGCAACACAGATTTGAATTTGTTTTGTGTATACAGTATATGTAGCAGAATGGCACTTGCAAGTTATTTTGTGGCATCTAAAATACATCTAATTCAGTTGTTTATTTTTCTTAAAAGGCATTTGTCTAAAGTCTTAGTGTAAGGATGTGTGTCTGATAATGTGTTTGTGTGTGTGTGCAGGTCTGAAGCCAGGCCAGAGGAAGGTCCTGTTTACATGTATGAAGAGGAATGATAAGAGGGAGGTGAAAGTGGCTCAGCTGGCTGGCTCAGTAGCAGAGATGTCTGCTTACCATCATGGCGAGGTGTGTGTGTGCCTTATGAGGCTTTTATTTGAACTGCCTCATATGCAATACAATAAAATGTACCATTTCTTTCTATAAACCCGATTCCAAAAAAGTTGGGACAAAAATGCGCTAATTTTCAAATTTAGAAAAATTGATATTGTATTCACAATAGAACATAGACAACATATCACATATCAAAAGTGAGACATTTTGAAATTTTATGCCAAATATTGGCTCATTTGAAATTTTGTGACAGCAGCACATCTCAAAAAAAGGTGGGACGGGGCAATAAGTTAAGTGAAAAGTTAAACGTACAAACAATTACAACTCATAAGGTCAATTGGCAATAGGTCATTAACATGACTGGGTATAAAAAGAGCATCTTGGAATGGCAGCGGCTCTTAAAAGTAAAGAAGTAAAGATGATCATCCCCTTAATTCTGTGCCGACAAATAGTGGAGCGATTTCAGAAAGGAGTTAGACAGTGTAAAATTGCAAAGGGTTTGAACATATCATCATCTACAGTGCATAATATCATCAAAAGATTCAGACAATCTGAAAGAATCCCTGTATTTAAGGGTAAAGGGTGGAAAACCATACTGGATGTCCATAATCTTCGGGCCCTTAGACGGTGCTACATCACATACAGGAAATCACAAAATGGGCTCAGGGATATTTCCAAAGAACATTAACTGTAAACACAATTCTCTGTCCCATCCGCCGTCCGTCTTCTCTGGGCCAAGGCTAATTTTAAAATGGACTGTGGTAAATTGGAAAACTGTTCTGTCGTAAAATAAATCAAAATTTAAATTCTTTTATGGAAATCAGGGATGCCATGTCATTTGGACTAAAGAGGAGAAGAATGACCCAAGTTGTTTTCAGTGCTCAGTTCAGAAGCCTGCTTCCCTGATGGTATGGGGTTGCATGAGTGTGTGTTGCATGGGCAACTTACACATCTAAAAGGACACCATCAATGGTAAAAGGTATATCCAGGTTCTATAGCAACATACGCTCCTATCCAGACGTCTCTTTCAGGGAAGACCTTTTATTTTCCAACATGACAATTCCAAAACACATACTGCATCAATTACAGCATTATGGCTGTGTAGAAGAAGGGTCCGGGTACTGAACTTTCACCAGTAGAACTTAAAAAGACCTATCCCTCAACTTGAGCAACTTGTCTCCTCAGTCCCCAGACATTTACAGACCTATAAAGAGAAAATGGGTACACAATGGTAAACATAGTTTTGTCCAAACTTTTTGGAGATGTGTTGTCACAAAATTTTTAATAAACAAATTTTGATAAACAAATAAACAAACTTCCACATCATTGCATTTCATTTTTATTTACAATTATGTACTTTATCCCAACTTTTTTGGAATTTGGTGTGTAGTTCACTTTGCATTTTTTTAAATTTACCACGTCAGATTTCACTCAACGTGTAAATCCAACTTGTTCACAAATAATGGTGGGAGAATAAAGAAGTGATGATAACAACTTATATTATAATTGTTCACCAGCAAGCTCTAATGATGACCATCGTGAACTTGGCTCAGAATTTTGTCGGCAGTAACAACATCAACATTCTGCAGCCCCTGGGTCAATTCGGTACACGCATCAATGGCGGCAAGGACGCAGCTAGCCCTCGTTACATTTTCACTATGCTCAGGTTAGTCAGACTATGGAGAACATTTGGATGTTTTTTAAAGTGCAAGGGGTTTGTTCCAGAATATATTTTAATATTAATATTTAATATTAATAATAATGATAAAACTTTTATTAGACTCATAGAAAGAAGTTAGCACACTGAGTATTGTACACTTTCTTTGCATGAAGCATTGGGTCCCTTAAAGAGTTTGGCCCATATTTTATCGTTCTAAGGTGAACTACTGGGTGTAAAATATCAATGAGCATCATGCCATGCCTCACACAGGGTGTAAGATAGAGCCTTAGAGTGAAAAAACATTAGTGGAGCTCTTGATGTTTGTTACACTGTATCTGTCTCTATTTTGCTTCCTGATTAACAGTCCACTGGCCAAGCTGCTGTTCCCACCTGTGGACTCCAACCTCCTCAAGTTTCTTTATGATGACAACCAAAAGGTGGAGCCGGAGTGGTACATTCCTATAATCCCCATGGTACTGGTGAATGGTGCAGAGGGTATTGGGACTGGCTGGGCCTGTAAGATTCCCAACTATGATCCACGAGAGCTTGTCAACAACATCAATCGCATGCTTGGCCACCAAGATCCTTTGCCCACGGTAAAAATTTGAATCTGCTTCATAGGTTTTGTAGTAATGACTTAGGAGTTCTGTACACTTGTGTTAGATGTACTGACATTAAAATTTTACTTTCGGTGTCTTTCACTTGTCCAGCTACCTAGCTATAAGAGCTTCAAGGGAGTAATCCATGAGCTGGGCCAGAACCAGTACATGGTCAGCGGTGAAGTCTCTGTCCTTGACAAGAACACCATTGAGATCACAGAGCTTCCAGTACGCACATGGACTCAGGTATGAACAGCCATTTTAATTTCAATCAGACATCACACATTTTATGTTACAGGGATGTGTTGGTGTCATTTTCAGTAAAAAAATGGCTTTATAAAAGAGAACATGATCAGGGGAATATGAGTATATAGTTGCTATAATTTAAATGAGAACTATCTGGAATTTCAGACATTATAGATAGATTTATAGATATAGATATTGTGCAGTTATTGACCACACAAACAAAAAATGGATTTTCTAATTACAGCACATGCCAATGTTTATTATTTTGCATTAGAAGTGTACTGTAGGTTTTTTTCATATAATTTAGACTTTATATTATTATAAATAACATACAAACAAAATTACGAGATACAAGTTATTATTAATACACCTTGCACACGTGGTCCAATTTCTCAGATTGTCCTTTATATTTTATGCAGGCATACAAGGAGTCAGTGTTGGAGCCAATGCTACAGGGCACAGAGAAGACCCCAGCACTCATCAATGACTATAAGGAGTACCACACAGACAGCACAGTAAAGTTTGTGGTGCGGATGACAGAGGAAAAACTAGCCCAGGCTGAGGCAGCAGGCCTCCACAAAGTCTTCAAGCTACAGTCCTCTCTCACCTGCAACTCAATGGTGATTCAGAGTATTTTGAACTAATGAAACTCAATCAAGGACTTAAAGGGAAAATAATTTTTTGAAGATAAAATATATTCAACTTTTCTCACACTTTCTCTTACACATTGTAGGTGCTGTTTGATCATATGGGATGTCTGAAGCGGTACGAATCAGTGAATGATATACTAAAAGAGTTCTTCGAGCTGCGCTTGCACTATTACAAACTAAGGAAAGACTGGATGGCTGGCAGTCTGGGTGCTGAGTCTGCAAAACTTTCAAATCAGGCACGGTTTGTGCTAGAGAAGATTGAGGGGAAGATTTCAATCGGTGAGATTCCTTTATTCAACAGAGATGTTCTGTTTTAACGCCTAACATTATGGATTGCAGGCTACAGCATAGTTATAACTTTTTTAAATTATAACATCAAATAAATGAACAAAATGAACTCAATATCTGTCCAGTATATACATTGGCCATTCTATCTGGTACACCATGCTAGTACAAGTTTGGACCTCCTTTTGTGTGGCATACTTTCAACAGAGCTGGTATTCTGTAGTCCTTGGTTGTAACACATGGTTATTTGAGTTACTGTTCTTATCTTGAACCAGTTTGCCCATTTTCCTCTGACTTATCACATCAACAGGGCATTTTCATCTACACAAATGCTGCTCACTGGATATATTCTGTTTTTCTGATTATTCTCCTAGCCCTTCTAGCACCAACTGCCAACATGCTACGTTTAAAATCACTTAAATAACCATTTTTCCTATTCTGATGCTTGGTATGCATTTTAACAAGTTGTCTTGACCACCTGTACAGAACAGCATGTTTCGGAACCAGAGTGCTGTATATACTAGCGTTAGGGTACATACCTAAATACATTGAGGTGTGGCAATATGTTTGGCTGATTAAGTATTTATAACAACAAACAATTGAAAAAGTGAACCTAATAAACTGGCAGGTGCATGTATAGACCATGCATATACACCCTCATTCTGTTTGAGTAACTGCCTTCAATTAAACCAAGGACCTACAGTAAGGTGTAATGATGCATCAATAGTTACACAGGGCTTTTATCAGTAATAAGTATATTGACGTGACTAAATTGGTCATAAAAATGTAACCTCATAAGTCATAAATCTACACTGAAATGCAGATTAATAGAGTCATATCAGATTTGTTTATACAGTATAGTGTATTCCAGGGAGCAATTTGATTTCTCACTGTCCTTCTTGTCAGTCATGTATAAAAAGAATTATAAATTGTTCACAGAAAGTTTCAAACTTTATTCTAGAGAACAAGACTAAAAGGGATCTGATCCGGATGCTGGTGCAGAGAGGGTACGAGTCTGACCCTGTGGCAGCTTGGACCAAAGCACAGGAGAAGGTACAGGACTTTAAAATTGGAGATACAATTTACATTAGAGTCATGCTATTAACTGTAGGTCTATCTAGATCAGTTTGCATCAGGTACTAGGTCATAGCCTGTTATAACAGGACCCGGATTTTGCTTGTGTCTGGACATGCATTGAGCCCCATATGAGGCATCATCTGCAACAAAACTTGTTAACACTCTCCCAGTGTAAACAGGATGTATCTTTTCTAGATACAAATATATTAAATATATAAAGAATAATATTTAAGGCTTTTCCCTAAGGCATCAGCCGGTAAATTGACAATGTCTTTTACCATACATAAATTGACCTGTAGAAATAGCATCATAAAAATGTTGACTGATACTCAGGTTAAGTATCAGGTAAGTATTGGGTTAAGCATTCCAGATTATATTTATCTGTGTTTATTTTAGGCCCTGGAGGAAGAGGATGCTGACGGCAACATGAGTGACAGCTCAGTGGACTCTGGCTCCACATCAGGTCCTAACTTTAATTACATTCTCAACATGCCTCTATGGTGCCTGACCAAAGAGAAGGTGGATGAGCTTCTCAAACAAAGAGATTTGAAGGTACTTCACAACAGAATATATGCCATCGTAGATAAATAGCCTTAGTAAGAATAGTTTGATTGGAACTGCATTCAGTTTAAATCATATTAAATATCATTTATACACCCATAATACATTTTATATAGTAAATGATCAGGTTTTACAGAAATATTTTACTAATAAAATATATAGCTGCACCAGCCAACATTCAAATATGAGACGAGTAACAATTGCATAGGTCCTTAAATATATTATTTAGATCACTATGCCAATCACTATGCCTTCATCTAACATAAGGGATCATTTGGTTAATTTTCTTGTTTTTATTAGATTTTTTGTTTATTTGTAAGAATATTAAATGTAAAAATATTTCACGCTGTGGGAGTTGTGCAAATTTAAAGCCAGGCTGAATATTTCTCAGTTACAAAACCAAAATGCAATTTGTAAATCTGTTTTATCTTTGTTGTAAGGAATATTCAATGGCAATATAAAGGAGGCGCAGGCATCCGAGACTGTCTAAAAATTTCCAATTTGTTATAATATTTTGTCAGCGAATTGTATTTTTGCTTCCTGAAAATTTTATCTAAAAGAATATAAATGATACTACATCATTTTAGTTTATATTTATCTGATCATCTGGAGGTAATGATGACACATGTGATGAACTCTGAAAACCTAATTGTCAAAACCTAGTACACACAATATATGCATCAATGTTATGACCAAATAATATATGTTATGTATACACTTATAATAGCCAGATTCTTTGTTTTACGTGTTGTGTAATTTCAGAAAGCAGAACTGAATGAGCTGCAGAGAAAATCTTCTGAGGATCTGTGGAAAGAAGATCTGGCTGTGTTTATTGAAGAACTGGATGTAAGTGCTACAGAACAGCATGTTTCGGAACCAGAGTGCTATATATACTAGCGTTAGGGTATATGCAGTATATATACAGTATTTAGTCAGCCACTGATTGTACAAGTTCTCCATAGAAAGATGAGAGAGGTCTGTAATTTCTATCATAGGTTAAACTTTAACTATGAAGACAAAATAAGAAAAAATCCAGGAAATCACATTGTAGGATTTTAAAAGAATTT
The DNA here is from genome assembly GCA_025769995.1 of Xyliphius kryptos. Lineage (NCBI taxonomy): Eukaryota > Metazoa > Chordata > Actinopteri > Siluriformes > Aspredinidae > Xyliphius > Xyliphius kryptos. The sequence goes on along the minus strand of JAOUQT010000011.1, from coordinate 8,422,834 downwards.
ATTGGTAAATTATGGTGGAAAATCATTATTTGGTCAATAACAAACAAGCAGGATTTTTGGCTTTGACAGACCTGTAACTTCTTTAAGAAGCTTTTCTGTCCTCCAACCGTTACCTGTATTAATGACACATGTTTGACCTCATTATCTGTATAAAAGACACCTGTCCACAACCTCAAACTGTCAGAATCCAAATTCAACCATGGCCAAGACCAAAGAGCTGTAAAAAGACACCAGGAAGAAAATTGTACACCTGCACCAGGCTAGGAAGAGTCTACAATAGACAAGCAGGTTGGTAAGATTAAATCAACTGTGGGTGCAGAAAGACTGTGGGTGCAGTAAGAAAATCCCTCGATTTGGGGCCCCACACAAGCTCTCATTCTGTGGGGTTAAAATGATCATGAGATCAGTGAGCAGAAATCCCAGAACTACACGGAGGGACCTGATAATTGACCTGCAGAGAGCCGAGACCAAAGTAAGAAAATGCTACCACCAGTACCACACAACACCAAAAGGGACCTAAATTCTGCAGTGCTAAGCGTGTCTCCCTGCTTAAGCCAGTACATGTCCGGGTCTGTTTGAAGTTTTCCAGAGAGCATATGGATGATCTAAAAGAGGATTGGGAAAATATTATGTGGTCAGATTAAACCAAAATAGAAATTTTTGGTATAAACTCAACTTGTGTTTGCTGGGAGAATTGGATCCTAAAAACACCTTACTTACTTACTGCATGGGGTGGAAACATTATGATTTTAAGTATATATTATATACTATACTAGTTGTATACTAGTTATTAATATAAGTAGTTAGATATTCTGGAACTTTTTAAATCTAATCACAGAATACTAGCTGAAATTCTTTAAACCAGTGTTCACCAACATTTACAGGTACAAGATCAACATTTGAAATTTGAATAAATCAGAGATCTACAAGCATGAATTACTGGCTTAGGCTATTTAACTGTGTATGTCCCCATAGCCTTTAATACCATAAAATGAAGCCACTCACCTCATTAATGTACAAAACTTATGTAGATACAAAGAAAGCCTTCATCGAGTAATGACTTGATGATGAATTGAATGTACAATTTTGACCTCAGCAGTCATTATGTGAAAACTCCACTACTTTGATTACTAGCATAATGGTAGCTTACAAAACACAGAGAAAGTGAAAATTTTCCTACAAAGTGCTATGCAACCGGCATGCACCCCATGCATTTCTGCTGCTCCTAAGGGAAATGAGAAAATGATTTCATGTTTCCATCAACAGAGAAATAAATAGCATATTTACAGAGGAGATGTTGCGTTATAAACACATCATATAAGTACTCCCAAGAAGTGGATGCACCTCAGCACAGATACTGGCTTTGACACATTACTTGTTGGATAAAAAAACATGCAAAAGAATGAATGTTGCTGCAAGGATTCTGAATTTGCTGCAAACACTTTTTAACTATCTAGCTGGCAAGCCACTGAGAATGTGGTTAAAAGTAGAATTCAATTATAATAACTTGAACCGTACAACAGAAGGAGTTGGTTTACTGCGATCGACTAGTATGGTCTAAGACAGTGGTACTTAAATAAGTATCTTAAAGGACCACTTAGCAATTTTTCTCTGGGCTGAAGGACCAAAGATGACAACGGATCAATATCAAACTCTTGAATGCTTTCAACTATAGTCCTTAAAAAATTTAGAACTTTGTCTAAGAAACGTTACAATTTAATGGAAGAAGTGATATCTTATGTCTTGGGACTTGGTAATAAAAGGTGAAATGGACATGCAGACGCCACTGCAAGGGTTCATTAGTGAGTCTGCTGTGTATGAATTCACCTTATTCATTGTTAAAAATGCTGATTCACATGTGATTCACAGGTTTGCTGCAGTAATCATTTTAGTCCAGAAATGTACAAGGTCACAGTGAGCTTCCTACAGAACAAGGGTTTCTTGGAGCTCAATCATGTGTGCTTGTAGCAGAGGGCGATTGGTCTATGGGCAGACGTTTTGTATGTCCACTGAGAATTCTGTAACATTTTTAACAAAAAATAGGTTCTCAATGCACAGTAGGACTTGTTTACCCTTGTCAAGTCTTCAGAGTGAGTTTAATGTTTTTAATGGGTTTCTTCTGAAATTCAACATGATTTATTTTGTGACCATGAGTTGTTCTGGAAAATGGACTATGCCCTCCTGTATTTCAATGCGGAACGCTTCAAGTTTTCGCTGGAAAGCATACACTGCTGACATTAGGTCAGAAACTATTGTTTCTGTTTTGGAGTGTAATGTTTAAGGCATTCATATGAGATGTTATGTTAGTCAACAGTGCAAAAGCTTATATTATCTCCCCATTCTTCATTCTTTAGTGTTTTGCTCAGACCAAAAAATGTTCTAGTACCCTGCTTTGCTAAGCAACCTGCTATTTAGCTTTCCTTATGGCATTGCTGAGTTGTTCTTGGAAATATTTAGCAAGTACCTCAGCTCGTCTTCTTGCAGTGGAATATTATTTTTATCTTCCTCAGAACATTTTTCATTTTGGTCCGCAATAAAATTAATTTAGGTCCAGACACTAGGAAATCAAACTGTCGATCGTGATCGACTTGTTGGCAACCCTGCTATTAACAGCGATCACAATCTGTGTATTTAGGTGAAATAATTGTGAAATAATACTATGTCACAACAAGCATTTAATTTTTTTGTGGAGGGCAAAATGTAATGAATTAGACAAGCTACATACGTACATATATTTAATGTGTGTCTTTGTGACTCTGTGGTTTCTGAAACTAATTATTTTTTTTATCTCTGCTATTTTTCTGTCTGTCAGAGGGTGGAGGAACAAGAGCGTGAGAGCAACAACATAGGGAAAGCAGTGAAGCTGGTCAAAGGCAAGGTGGGCAAACCCAAAGTGAAGAAGATCCAGCTGGAAGAGACACTTCCATCGCCCTTTGGTCGACGAGTAGAACCCCAGATCACACTGGCTATGAAAGCTGATGCCTCCAAGAAGATGACCAAGAGGAAGAAGGTCAGAAAAAGTTATAACATCCACAGGCTTTTTAAAAATATATTTAAGTCTAGTGTACTAAGTAATATCATTAAATAGATTATTCTAGGAATAGAAAGGTGGCACAGTTGAAAATGTATGTGGTACAATATTTTAATACTTAATTTTAACAGACATAGCTTTTATGAACCATTTGTTATTGTTGATACTTTTCCATATTAAAGTCTTTGTGCATCACTGCAGAATATTTTATTAGACTTGCTATACAATTGCAGACAGAGACATAAGTAGGTGACTGTTTTGTATAGTTTGTGTATGTCAGTTTGTATTCAGAGTTTTAGCTATGTGCAAATGTGATGTCTGTCCAGTTACTATTCATATATGCATATTTAGTTCATGTACTAGGATTTAGTGTCTGATATTAGCTGTGTGTGTCTACCAGGGTGATGTGGAAATTAAGTTGGAATTCGACGATGATGGAATGATGTCCACAAATGGTGCATCAGGTGACAATTCAATGATTTCACCGTCTGGCTTGCCAAACCCGGGAGCCAAACCCAAAGCTCCACGTGTTAAAAGGGAGAAAAAGGAACCGGGTACAAAAAACAACAGCACATATTCTTATTTGTTAAAGTCACACACAACTTTCTTTAAATATTACACCATAAAGCAGAGTTTAGAAGATATAATTTATAAATGCGTTCCTGTCAGGCGCTCCTAGACAGAAGAAGTCTCCAGGTGCAGGGAAAGGCACACTCAAAAAGGTGAAAAAGAGAAACCCCTGGTCGGATGATGAAGTTGAGAAGTCTGCCAGTGACCTGGACGATACCGAGCAGCCTGTTATTCCTCGAGACACGACGTCCAGGAGAGCTTCAGGTGTGTGTGCATTTATCTTTTCCACATTACCTCTTCCATTTGCTATTTTTAAACTAAAATCTGCACTGAGATGATGCAAGCGGAGTGCAAGTGGAGTGCTGTATATCTGCAGAGTTCCTTCTTACACTCCTTCCATAAAACAGCTGTTAAGTCAGAACATTAGAGTGGATTGCATTGGAAAGAAATCAATTCAATAAAATTTTATTTTTAAAACGCTTTTAACAATTATGTCTCTACAGTTCAAAGACACTTATATACACTCACGGCATTCCTCTTTTCTCAATTTCCATAATTTTGTCCTCCTCTACATTTGCCCTTTTCTCCTTGCCATATACAATACCATCTGCCCTTCTAGATTCCTATCCTTAACACCAAACTTGCCCATAACCTCCTCGTCTCCTTTGTTCCCTTCACCAACATGCCCATTGAAATTGCACCAATCAGCACTCTCTCCTCTCTGGGAATGCTCTCTACCACTTCACCTAGCTCCCTCCAGAAACTCTTATTTCTCCTCCAACTCACAGCCAACCTGTGGTGCATAGCCACTGACAACATTCACTATTACACCTTTAATTTCTAACTTTAAACTCTATCTGACACCCTTTTCACCTCAACAACACTCTTTACATAGTCCTC
>JAOUQT010000011.1:8374111-8384203 GCA_025769995.1 Xyliphius kryptos | reverse complement strand
GCCTCTCCCTTTTATCAGGGGTCGCCACAGCGTGTCAACATTTTCCACCTCACTCTGTCCCCTGCATCTTCTGCTTTCACACCCACTACCTGCATGTCTACGTTGACCACATCTATATATCTAAGGGAATCCCGTCCTTATTGATGATAATAAATTAAGCAGTCTGTAAAACGAGTCTGTATATGCGTGTAGTGGTGACAATAAAGAAAGTTGAAGAAAGACGTCTTAAGACTTTAGAAAACAAGTGCCTTTGGAAGCTGTTGAGGGTCTCGTGGACAAAGATAATAATCAATGAGCAACACTAGAAGATTGCCAGAACAAAAAAAGAGCTTTTCAACCATATCAAATCCTGAAAGTTAGTTTACTAGGGTCATGTGACGAGGCACCTACATGACAAAATTGTGTAATGTATAATGACAGGATTTGAGGGGGAGTCAGGGACAAGACAGAGAATAACCAGGACGGACAAGCATAGACTAGATTATCAGGGGCTAGACTGCTACAAGCAAAATGAGAGGCTATTTGAGAAAGCTGACTTATCTGTGCAGCAAACATTTTAATATTAATTACACAGAGTTTTGTTTGGTGTTAAGATTCCTGGCTGAAAAAAGGGAGGAGAAACCCAAAGCAGTATGATTTCTTTAAACACTGGTTTAACTGTGTGTCTATGGGCCGGACTAGCAAATGTCTGCTTTGGATGAGAAAAAAACCATAGAGACTTTTATTGTATAATAATAAAGGTACAGTGGTTAAGATTATGCATTATGGCAGCGATCCCATCTGAAATCTTTATATCACACACACCTAGTTTGCATGTTTAATTCATTTGCATTGCCAGTTTTTGTTCTCGATAAAGAAAAACAACTATTACAATTGAGCAAGAGGAAAATTAGTAGCATGAGGAAATGGTAAAGTATGTGCGAGTAAATAAAAACATTTTTTTGCCTTGGGAAATAAAAAGTTCTCGTAGCTCCTGTTTGTTCTACAGAGTAGAGGAGATTTACTAAAAAATCCATGGAATGAGAAAAATGAACACTACAGAGAAGGAGAATGAGAGAACCAGGCTGAAAGGGAAAAAAGAGAAGACAGTCTGTCTAAGTACTACATTAAGTGTGTCTACATTATCCATGTGCAGGAGTGAGACATGGCACTGCGGCTCTCTGCTCCACTCGCAATCTGCTCATTAAGAGCATGGGCCGAGCAGCTGATGCCAATTTGTTTGTTTCCCAACAGTTTACATTAAATAGCTCATCTGTTCCAGCTCAGTGAGCTCGAGCAGCAGATAGACAGACTGGGCCCATACAGCAAGGACAAGCATTAGAAAGAGAGAGTGTGTGTGTGTGAGAGAGAGAGAGATTGGATTTAGATTGTGTCCTTTGTGCTGCCGATGCAAAATCCACAGTAATAAAAGATTAAACTACTGAATGTCCTGCAGTGTCAAAAGGAGCTTTTGTCATGCTATTATTCAATAGTGTAGCCATTTATGTGTGAGGATGTGATTTCAGAATGACATTCATCTAACACTGCAGTAATATAAAGATTATTAAATTATTAATCATTTTAATTACTTAGGTATAGGTCAATCGCTCAATACCTCCCTTCACTGTTAAAAAAAATATAATTTTACTTAATAAAAGGTGAGTATCCAGGCTGCAATCAACTTTCGCCTTAATTTAATGTAAAACGCTAAGATAAAAGAATGTCAGACTCAGATATTGTTATGGTTAATCAAAAATTAAAGCTTTAAACTAACTCAATATTTTAAGCGTAACCAGTTGAAATATTAATGAAATTATACACTGTCATCACTTTGACTGAACCGGTATGCTCTGTGGCATTGGCTAAAATGAATGAGCATCCCAATTTTTGTCAGCTGTTGCAGTCCCCGCGAGTCAAACTCCTGTCACTAAAGCTCCTGGCATTTCTGTCTGTACTATACCAAGTGAGCTATACAGCCTGCAACATTGTATAAAGCAAGAGGCTTTTCAGCTTATGGGAACTTGAAGAGTTGCAGCATATTCAGTGTGTCTCATGTGCAACAGACTGGCTGTGACCAGATGTAGTATTAATTTGAAATTTATTCCACATCTGTTCACTGGATAGAAGCAAAGATTGAAAGTGACTAGAAATCTTTTTGAAAAATGAAGCGTTACCACACTGAGGGGTGTCATTCCATCAAATTTGAAATATCCCCAATTGTGGAAACCAGCATATGGGTTTAGTATTGCTTTAGCTAACAGCGCCATTCTTCAATGTGTAAGGGGGAATGCGGCTCTTAGCAGACGCTAAGTGTGGTGGATTGTAGAGCGGACGCCTTTGGCAGAATCTATTGTCGCTGGCAGAAGAGGGCGATCTGTAAATATGATCTCTGGTTAAGTGTGAAGCACAGTATGGGTGTGTTTAAATCATTCTCAATGAGCTCAAATGCAAGCCGCCACTTACTGCACACTTCACTGCCACAGCTTGCCTGAAAAGCACACACAGGCCCAGGGCCAAGTCTCTGATATTAAAGCTACTTGTCTTTTGCCTCCCTGGGGCCAAAGGATGGAGGGATGAGATGGAGAGAGGGAGGGACCAGCGGAGCAGCGAGCCAGCCTGCGCTGTTTGATTTTCCCTTCGCAATCTCAGTCAATTACTGCGCCAACATAATTCAATAGAGAGAAGCAAGGAAGTGGCCGGGGAATTCTAATTTCATTTAGGGGCATTTATCCACAAGAAATTAGACAACTGGCAACATTAGAATGTAAGCAGCCTACGTTAGAAGGCATGCCGCTACCACGGGCTGAGGCGGGATGAAAATTTCAGGATAGGCAGCTGGGTCATGCAATAACAGAGTGGTTATGTATATTCGGCAAATGAGCAATCTGAAAGCCTAATGCTCCAGCACAGGGCTTTTATTTTGTCTTTAAGTCTGCCATAGTCATATATCGTCATTGCTGACTTTCAATAAAGTGTTATTCATTGTCAAGGATAAGACCCTCTCCCTCACCCATGCATGAACTCCCAGAACACAGAAGCGATGTATTTGAATATTTCGCTGCATAATAAATCTAATCTAATCTAGGGCTCTTCTTCTTCACCCAGCCAACAGCTCACCCCCCAAACACAAATTGTAAAATATAACATTTTAAAGGCACATATGGAGCTGATACACAGCAATAATAAAGACTTTCTCCTAGGATATAATAAGGGAAAATTATCCCTGATGCAAACTGGGCATTTCTGAATTCTGGCACTTCTCTATCTGTTCGGTTTATGGAAACAAAAAAAGTGTGATTTTTTTATTCTTTAAGCACTTCTTTGTTTGATAAAGATACCTCTATATGCTGTACACCTCTTCCCCTAGAGTTGTCAATTTACAATCTGTTACCTCTACACAGATTTCCAGGAGATTTAGGCTGGCAGCCTGGAAAAAATCCATCAGGTTTAGCATTAGCACTGAAAATTGATGCACCCACATGTCATTGCAGATAATGGTTTTTGCTCTTTTTGTTGGTAACAGGCTGAAGGTATTTTCTTTGGCATATGGAAGCACTTAAATACCCAACAGTATCAGATTGTGGGGTTTGAACTGTCGAAATTCTGATCAATATCCGAGAGCCTTTCATATGTTGCAAGCATCACATTTTGCAGTATTATATATTTTATAAACTGAATAAGGTTTGTCCTGAAAACACTGAATACTTTAATCAGTTGAATAAAAGTTTTAACAATCTACAATATTTATTTATTTATTTTTCAAAAATGCCACTTTTCTGGAAATTGGGTACATTCAATCAGACCATCGGTCAACCTGTTTTTGTTTACATTCCAGCTTTCATGTCAAAAGTACTCTGGATATCCTTAAAATGATATATACTTCTGTTTACCATGTCGCATGTTTTCATGAACCAGAAACCCTTTGTCAGTTTGCCAGTGTTAGTGGTTGGTCCCCAAAGGCAACTGTCAGCAGTATGTGGTAGTGTCTTTCACTACCGAGAGGTCATGTGGGGGTCAGCATTGCTAAGAGCTCTAGATCAATTTGATGATGAATGTTACCAGTCAAGTCAGTTCTGCCTGGGTTTGATTTATAGAAATGTACCTCTCCCTGTAGTTCCCTGAAGCTCTGGGCCACAAGTCATTTCCAAAAAAAAAAAAAAAACATGCTGGCAGGTTCTAATGTGCTGTCTGCTTTTATTGTTAATGTTCAGAAAGAAACAAAGCGATTGAGAGAGAAAGGGAAGAGAAATGTTTTGGCCAAAATTGCCATTTTTGTGTGAAGATAATCTATAACAAAGTGTTCATACTAAACACGCAATATGATGCACAATTCCATTCATTCTCTTTTTGTTGCTTTATGTCAATTCGATCACAAGATCAAAACTAGACGACAGATCAGAACATCAGGTTTCAGAGCCTATGATTAAACAATAGACAGTTAGGTTTAATTCAAGGATTTTAAGTATTGCATTAAACATTTATAAATGCATTTGTCAAGGCATGATAGTAACTGTACTAATATAAATAATAATAATAAACATAAGGGTTTATTACGTACATGGATGCAAATGCATTGTAGGCATTGACTGCCTCTGAAATCAAAAGCCTTCTTCAAGACTTTAGTTTGAATTGTGAAATATAAGCTTAATAAAGCTTAAAATCATGAGAACATTCCATTTCAATGCCATATAAAGCTTGTGTTTACTTTTCATTTTAAGTATGATTTGAGTAGTTACAGTATCTACTGTATTGTAAATGTCCATACTACACTGCAAAAAAAGTAAAAAAGACTTGTTTTAGATTAATTAGTTTTATTTTTTGTTCAATAAGAAAAAGAAATCTAGCAAAGCATATAGCAGTTTGCTTAAAAACCTTTTATGTTTGATATTTATGCTAGTTTATGAATTCTATTCAAGAAAAATCTGCTTAGCTCATTTGCTTAAATTAAGACAATTTGATGAATTTAAGATTTTTTGGCTTGCTTTAGTAGGGCTGTTTCTGCAGTGCACCAGTCTTGCAGCATTTGACTGAATCTGAGCAGAAAGTATAGATATATACATTTGAAGAATTCACACAGCTAAATTGATCAGAAGTCACATCATCACCAGTGATCCAGTTCCTTCAACATACATTTCAGTTCCATTCTTGTAGAGGTTTACAGTATATTGGTTTAATGTATCTAAAGAATCTTGTTCCTGTACTGGGCATGCTTTTTCTTGCAAGTCATACTCTGGCTTTTTTTTTCTGGATACTATAGGTTAGCGTCTTTGCATATACACCCCCTGTACTGACAATGATGCATATAATGATGGATATATGCCATTCCTTATTGGAGAAGATGCTGTGAAGGGAGCTTCTTTACCGAAGATAGAATATTGTTCAACGATCTTGCAAGACTTGTGTAGCTGAGCTCATCTGTACTTTGAGTTGAGTTGTTGATTTGAGCACTAAACATTTGCTATCTACATTTTCACCTTAATGATGAAAATCCATTCAGACATGAAATTTCAACATGGGAATTAACCAAAATTAACAGAAGTTAACATGCTAATTTAACAGCCATACTGCAAATATAATAGAATACGGTACAATTGAGGACTTGAATATATGTGTGCTCTCTGTGTGCTCTAATTCGAACCATAAGATTGAGCCAGGGCTAGGTACATTTTTCATTCGATGCTATTGGAGATGTTCTTAGCTCAATACCTAAGCCATGACTGATGCACACTGAAGGCATTTTATCACCGATATTGACAGAAGACACCTAATCAAGTTCTTGTACATCACGTATCTTGTCACAATCTTCATATGTAATATCAAACAGGCATACAGCCAACATTTAAACACACTCCGTGAAGAGCTGTCTAATCGTATTACTCTGTCATAGATTATCATTGATTTTCCAAAGCATTTCACTTGCAGATTCTGAACAAAAACACTGAAGCAAAAAGGGCATGTAGAATGCAAGGCAAGTTATTGAATACTTCACATGGATCAGACAAAGACACCACTCACATCTGAGCACTGTGTGAGAAGGATTTAGAGATACTGCAGGATTTAGAATAGAGTATGAGCTATCGATTACAACTGTGCCTGGTGCAGTGAATATTACAACATAAGACCCTTCTCAAACAGGTCAATCCTTTTCATTAAACCTGTGACAGTTCATATACACTGAACAATCACTTCATTAGTAACACCTTGGAAGTAGCATATGATCACTGACAAAGTGGCTTCAAATGATGACACAGCTGTACTGCACTGCAAAAGTCTATGGATAAGCAAGGCAACTTAACCACAGATAGATAGTTGGTAGCTGCACTTTAGGCTGTTCTAATGACATACACTTACCGGTCACCTTATTACGTACAGACAGCATTTACTAGACAGTAAAAGGTTGTACCCACTTTAACCATCAGAACCTGCCTTAATTCTTCATGGCATACATTTAACAGAGATGGTATTCTGCATTCCTTGGTTGTAACGAGTGGTTATTTAAGCTAATGTTGTCTTTCTATCATCTGAAACCAGCCTGCTAATTCTCCTATTATCTCTCACATCTACAAGACGTTTTTTTTTCACACAACTGTCGCTTACTGGCTATTTTTTTCTTTTTCCGACTATTCTCTGTAAACAATAATGATGGTTGTACATGAATATCCCAGTAAATCAGCAGTTTCTAAAATACTCAGTTCAGCCCGACTGGTACCAGCAACCATGCCGTGTTCAAAGTCACTTAAATCACTATAAATGTAAAAAATAGAAACATTGCTCTTGTGCCCTCATCAATACTGTAAAGGTTTAATTTCAGAATCATAGCAATCATAGAGTCGAAATAGTTTCACGTAAAAGTTTAATCTGCTGGGATCACTACCTTGCCATGGTGGAGAGGCTTAAGTGTTCCTATGAGTCTGTGAGCAATACTATCAGGAGCTTTGCTCCTAGACAAAGAGCGATCACAGCCCCAGAACTGTGGGCTGCAGAATGCTTCTTAAATCTATTTTTTTCCATGATAAGGTGTTTGCCGGGTTCAGCCCAGAGACTGGGACACTCAGTCAGTATATTTATCCCTCAGAGAAGTAAGGGGTACTGTCTCATCCATGCAGCCAACCACGGATGACATGACAAATGTAAAATAATTAAATAACTAAGAAAATAAAAAGCACATTGATATCCACCTTATTTTGCAACTCAGAAAGTAAACCGTCCTACTCAAGTTGAGTAATGCAAGCACAGAATGTGTGTCTTTAGGAAAAATAATGCATTTCGGGTAATATTTAATAATATATTTATTATATAGAGTCTCTATTTTCAAAGTATACATCTAATTCCACCTGACACAAAATAAGGTGTGCACAGAAGTCACTTCATTCCACTACCGGTGCTGATAGTGATGTTTGATGTCTGCTGCACAAGCTTTAGTCTGTGAATATAACTAGAAATACCTTACTGAAAATCTTACTCAAAAACTCTAAACATGGTAGCACCGAACATTAGTGGAAAGCACCATAAATATTATATACTTTAAATTTCCTCCTATTATATCCTTCGGTATAGAGTGCGTGAGTGCATTGTGAGCTCCTACCGTGGTGTATTTGCCAAGCTGGCAGAGGGATGGGAATGTCTCCTGATGAGCCTTTCGTATCTTTTCAACAATGGTCTCCAGCTCAGCAGTGAGCTCATAGGTTTCCATAAAATCTGGCTTCGGACTTTCCTTCTTCTTTTTATTCCTGTCATTCCGCACAGCTGCAAGAAGAATATAGAAAACAAATAATCATATTTATCATATTAAACTTTTGTTTATTGTACTTTAATTTCATACATCACATATTAAGAATGATATCAGGACACGTCAGCTCACTAAACTGTTAATATTCCATTTACTCAAATGGTAATACCACACATGAGAAATTCCATTTTATACAGAAGCTGCAGCGCTACACACCTTAGAAATCATCCAGCTACTTCTCTCAGCAATCACATTACCAATAAACAAGAGTAACAGCAGTTCCACTGACAGCCATAATACATGCCCATACCATATCACTGCCTCCACCACATTTGACAGGTGACGTCATTAGATTAAAAGTAAACACAAAACCCTTTTCTTGTAAACAGTGTATACTACTAAAATCATCTACATACTACTAAAATGGTTGTTCTTTTCTAAAGAGTTATTACTGGTTTATATCTAAATATAAAATCATATTCTTGACTTGGCAGGTGAATTCCTTCTTTTTTAAGATAACACCAAATTGATTATTTGGCCACTCATCTGCTGACATTCATTTGTTAATCTACAGTCTCCATTTTTTAAAACTGAGATACTTATACAAATCCGTCCATTATTTCACCATTTAAAATGCTACAACCATTCCGCTAGCAGAGGTCGTACATGAAATAAGTATGCTAGTTTCAAAATAAGACATTCACTTAAAAAACTCAGGAAAAACAGAAAGATCTAATCTTTTTTAAACTGTCCCTGTCAAGGCAAGTGCTGCTTTACCCTATCATTATGCCTTAGCTTAAAAGCTATCATAAGAGACAAAGGCTTGAAAAAGCTCCATAACCCATCAAGGTCAATAAAAACACACCACGCTGTGCAATGGCCATTCAAAAAAGGTCAATAAAAGCTGGTATCAACTAGTTTATCTTAAGAAGTGTCACTCAGATATGATGCACGCTACGTCTTTCATAAAGGCCTTGAAGCTTTCACATCTCATTGGCATGGCGCTTCTCAGGACCAATGAAGCAAGAGAGACAATTTCTCATCTTCTGCATTGTTAATGCAAGCAGTAACGTCATGAGTAATACAGACAAGGCTTATGAAGCTGGACAAGCTTTATGACATTATTAAGAGGGGAACACCAGGGGCTGTGCAGCGATCATCTTATTTCAATACTCACTGGATGAGATGCAATGAACCCCACATCAGCGCTAACTTAGAAAAATATTATTATTAAACAAGGCATATCTGATAAAATTCATAAATGGCTGCAATTCCCCAGTGATCCAACAGAAAGAAAAACAGACTCACAGTCAGTTGCTCCAAGACACCTGGACTTTGGTTCCAATGCAATCATTAATATTTAATTACACAAAAATTAGAATGAAGACATTTCTACTCAGAATATAATGTTAAAACATTTACACAATTTCTAGTTGAGTCTGCATTCCAGTCTGCAGGACAGCTGTAGTCAGCAGTGCAAGTGATTTGTTGTTAATCATCAACCAGACTGTAAAATTTCTATATTTTAGCCCGTATAATGAAATCTATGACATCGTGACCTACCACATACAGTATATATAATGTGTGGGAAAATATAGGGATAGCTGGCGATTTAACTGTTTTTCATTTAGATGTGAACAAAGTAAAGTGGGCAGCCTGGTGCCGCAGTGAGTAGCATGTCACCAGTAAGGACCCAGGCAACAACCCCTGGTGCAACAACCCAGAAAATCTCTGTGGATTTGGCATGTTCTCCCCGTGTTCATGCAGGTTTTTCCCAGGTGCTCCAGTTTCCTCCCACATTCCAAAGACATACATGACTATGTCTAGGATTGTTACTGCCCTTTCACCCAGAAATGCCAGGTGGCCACCGAACGTAAGAAAATAAATGAATGAATGTGAATAAAGCAACGGTACAAAAAACACTAAGCCACACATTAAATATACTATATGGTTGGTCACTATATCCTAGTTCGTGTCTCCATTTTTATACCCAAAATAACTCAGCAGATAGAGAGTGCTCATGAGTCGTAGGCTTGTGGTTCAGGAACCGGCCTTGGAATGGAAGGTTCGATTCCCAGTACTGACAAACCAAATACGTCTAAAAGTGCCCTTGGGCAAGGCACCTAGCCTCCTGGAATTTTCTACCTGGGAGCTGGATCCTGTCATATGTGCTCATTACACATGTGCATATACAGGGGTTAGACCACAATAATTTAATAGTATGGTGTAGGGCCTCCTTTTGCGGGCAATACAGCCTCAATTCGTCTTGGGAGTGACACATACAAGTCTTGCACAGTGGTCAGAGGAAGTTTAAGCCATTCTTCTTGCAGGATAGTGGCCAGGTCACTACGTGATGCTGGTGGAGGAAAACGTTTCCTGACTTG
>JAOUQT010000011.1:8304725-8318013 GCA_025769995.1 Xyliphius kryptos | reverse complement strand
CGATCACTGATAAAGTGCCCAAATTGGTGTTCATCAGAATCGGCTCTATTATAAGGTGTTGATTTGTCTACTTTACATTCAAATGTAACATTTAACAGCATCGGGTAAGAGGAGCGACTTTGACTGTTAAAGCAGGTGTTTCAAATCCAGAAATGTACTGTTGCAACATAGTTAGCATGATTTGACTGGAAACTTGGGATGAATATGTAAAAGACAGAGAAATCAAGATTGAGTTTATTTATATTTGAGCAAGGCTAGCACTATTGCCTCCCATCAAGGACCCCGGTTCGATTTCCAGGTGGGAGCACTTGGAAAATTTCTGTGTGAAGTTCCGCTCCAGTTTGTTTAATTGGTCTCTAATATGTTCCTTAGTGTGTGAATGTGTCATATACTGTCATTACTTCCTAATAATTGGCTGCACATATGACCTCTGCAGGATAGGAATAATCGGACAGAGTTTTCCAATATTGTGTCAGCTGTAAGGGCAATTTAGAGACACCGTTTTGTTCATTGCATTTTTTTGGACAGTTGGAGGAAACAGACGTGGACACAGGGAGAACATGTAAACTCCACATGGAAAGGACCAAGGATGCCCCACCTAAGAATCAAACCTGGGAGCTTTTTTTTGTCATTCACTCTGCCATTTGCGGCAGTCATCAGGTATTATATTTTAAGAAGTAGTGTTCTGGTACTTAAGATCT
The DNA here is from genome assembly GCA_025769995.1 of Xyliphius kryptos. Classification (NCBI taxonomy): domain Eukaryota; kingdom Metazoa; phylum Chordata; class Actinopteri; order Siluriformes; family Aspredinidae; genus Xyliphius; species Xyliphius kryptos. The sequence goes on along the minus strand of JAOUQT010000011.1, from coordinate 8,317,312 downwards.
ATGTGAAGTTTAGAGTAAAAACTATTCTATTAACAAGAGGAAATGCTAGTGTTAAAGCACCATGTCACTCTAACAAAGTTCGTGGGTTAGGAAATGAGGAGTGCAGAGACAGGCATGAGAAAACTCAAAATAGATGCTTTATTTTCACTCAAGTGTCACTTTTCAATTTCACACACACACACAGCCTGTGTTTCTCATCTCTCTTTCTCTCTCAAGCACTCACTCTTCCCCCTGCTTATTATCCTCAGCAATTACCGCATACAAGGGAAAGAATTATTAACTTAAACCTCTCAGGTCTGTGTCCTTACCTTTTGTTTCTCCTGACTCTGCATCCCATCGACACACATAATTCCACTCCCACTGCTGCAGTGACCAATGTCTTAACAGTGTGAAGACCTTATCTGCACTCTGTGATCATGTTGCAGAATAAACGAATGAGGAGATGCCATCTTCAAAACTGAATCTGTCTAAGGAAGAAAGGTGTTGGTGATTTTTCCTACGCATTGTCATTTTGTACATTGTATTGTTTTAAAAACGCAAGCAAACTCTTGCAGACTTCTAAAATGGCAGTTGATGCAGTGCAGAGGGAGATTGGCAATATTTAATATTTTTACCAGAAGTAACACAATCATGGCTTTCAACAGCTTAAAAAGAAGAAAGAGAAATGTGTGATAGATATGGCATTTCCAGAGGCTGACAATGAAGAAAAAGAAGAATAAAAGGCAATCGGGTTTTACCAGCATAGAGCTTGAACTGGGATACATGTTCACACACAAATCCTGCATGCTTTTGCGTTGATATCCAATGAGCATATCCTGAGGTGATTATGGAGGGCAGATTAAAGGTTTTTGATAAGTACAAAGCCAGGAGACGTCACAATATATACTCTAATAAGAATCACTGTAAGCTAGATAAAATGGCTGCAAAATCATAATTCAACAAAAAGAAGTTAGTAAAAAAGATCTTCCGCCCTCACCTTAGCATGTTATACACCATTGACATCCATTAGTTCTACAACATGGATCCATCCCATCGATACTGCTCCAGACAAACTATCAAGAACTCCTACTCTTTATTAAGAGATCCTTATCACCAAGAATCAATCCATCCTTATTCAAGATTGCCTCGAAGGCAGCCCAGTTTTATTAGCACAACCATCAAAAACTATCAATATGTTCTTTTTATTTAAAGATTCCGGAATGTGCTGTCTACATTCAACTGTCTGTCGTTTCACAACATCATGGTAAATGGTAATTGTGTTTGTATTTAACTGTTGTACTGTAAAACCCCAGATAACTGCCATGTTCCTTTTAAAACTGGCAGTAGTTCCAAGGACAGACAGCTGTATGAGGGCAATCTCATGCTTTGCTACATGAGATTTTGTATGCACATGACAAAGGAGGTATCTAGGTTTTCCCCCTACCCTAATGGTTATCCAAGGACTGAACAAGTGTCATATGCATGTTTCTAGCAATTGTATAATTAATCGTAACCAATTATATTGAATTATTGATTTATGCATTATATATACCTGCTTAGTCCTAGTCAGTGTTGTAAGAAAGCAGGTGCCCAACCGGCACTCCATTATAGGGCACACACACACTAAGGGAAATTTAGAGACACCACCTTGTCTGGAGAGATTTCTGTGTGAGTTTGCATGTTCTCCCCGTGTTTGAGTGGGTTTTCTCCAGGTAATCCGGTTTCCTCCCGCATTCAAAAGACATGCATGAAAGGTTAATTGGAGTCTCTTGCCTGGTAGTGCGTGAGTGTATGCGACCTATGATGGATTGCTGCCCTGTCTAGGGTTGTTCCTGCCCTTTGCCACAGAATTGCCGGGTGGGCACTGGCTTTCTTGGGACCCTAAAACTAGGATTAAGCGGGTAAAGAAAATGAATGAATTGAATTAGATATCACTTTTTAAACAATGGATCATTGTCAAAAAGCAGAAATGAACTTAAATAAATACAACACGTCATATAACACACGTATAAGGCAATTTCAATGTGCGGTAGGATAGGGATAAGCTGACTGAGCATCCCATCTCTTGTCAGCTGATGCAACTCCACTTTCAATCCATGTGCTCTACCAACAGAGCTATCCACAGTAATTTCCCAATCATCATATACCCTTTTATACATTCTTTAAAATCCTAAGAGCCAGTATCCAGCTATTACACAGAGATAGCTGGAGACCCACAAGAAGCCAATGAATAGGGCAAAATTTTGCCTGAAGGTAAATTTAGTGACAGTGTACACAAAAAGGACCTAAATTGCATTCACAGACCCAGGCAAAGAAGTACAAAGTACCCCGAAAATGTGTGCATGGGTATATGTGTAATAAACAAGTGAGACGATAGGACTGGTGCATTTCATTTTAAACAATCACTGTATGAATCCTGCGTTCTGGGGCTCATTGGCAAGGCACATTTATTTTATCTGATTTGAAGTAAGATGTGTGTTTGTGTACATATAGCATTTCTGAGCATCCCGTGCTTTGCACTCTTTTACAGTATCTCTGTCTAGTCACACCATTAAGCAGCGTGTAAAGACTTTGTTGCGAGTCCGGCTTTTATCAGTGAATGCAGGCACATAGATACACAGACACACAACAGCATTAAAGTGCTTTTGTGTAGGGCTTAGCGGGGCGAGTGTTTTCCCTCACTGATTCCACTCCTTAGAGAGACACTGATCAGAAGAGAAAAGACTTCAAAACAACTCAGCCTTAGTGAGCTGCAGCTCCAACACCAGATTAAATTAGTGTGCTTTCATCTTGTTGTTTTCTTCACCCATTACTGTTCCTCAAACATAGAGGGTGTGATTAATAATCTAATAAAAAAACAAATCATACACACTAATAAAAATATGAACAATACGATTTGTAAAGATTTTATATAAAGATATATACGCTAAACGATCACTGGATTAGGCAGGTGGGATATTTTGAGTCTGGAGGTGTGGTGTCTGTTAGCAAAATTTGCACATAAGCTGTTCCAGTACCACAGTGTGAATTGTGGGCAAAGAGTAAAGGAACCAACAAAAACCATTTGGCAATTGGTTACGCAGCAGCCAGCTATATGTGGTTATGGTTTCCAGGTTTGAGTAATGAAAAAGCAGGACACAGGGTGGAGAATTGCTTATATTTGCTACTTATGCGAGACCCTAGAGGGGTGCATTCTGATGCGAGAACAGGGGGTGTTGGGGGGCTGCCAAAAATGTTTGCTTCCTGTGAGTGTGGGGGCTAACGGTGTTAGATTCATGTGCGAGAGCGGGGAGAGGTGTATTTTTATTAAAAACTGAGACATTCTGGGTAGAGTACATTTTCCTGGAGACATTAATAAAAACCAGGACAGTCCCAGGAAAACCAGGACACCTGCCAACCTTATATGTGCTTTATCTGAGGATGGTCAAAGTTACAAAGTAGCAGAGCTGCTGTCAACCATCACAAAGTAATAACAGCATATGGCATGACCGTCAGTATTTCAGGCTGGTACATTTTAGAGTGCATCTTGCTGAATCTGCCACATATATTCTAGAGACTTTGACTGGCTTTTTAATTGCAGCCAAACCCTGCAGCGTACATCACGTTTTCATTTGTCTAAAAGTAGTGTGGTATGTTATATGCTATATTTACTGCATACAGCTTTTTTGTTCGTTTGTTTTTTTCCATTAGAAAAGTAATATTTTTTGGAATAATAATTCTGCACTGAACCATTAATTTAGAAATAAAAAAAAACTATGTACTATAAAAAGATTAGGGTGTCTAAGGCACAGAAGGTATTGGTTATACATATTGCTATGTAGAATACACTTTGCTATGTAACAATAAACTATTTGCCAGACATTTTCTATTATATGCAACCACTCAGAAAAAAAGCTGACATTAATACTTTGTTATCACTGTTAAGTGTGTAGATTGTTTACACATGACATCATGGGTTTTCCTGAAAGGTTAAGTGTCCCAGTGCTGCAGTAAATCTACTCCTCTTTATGTCCTACTCAGGCTAGAAACTTTAGTGTCCATATGTAGTAATTCACTATGTTAGGGGGCTAGAAGATGGGAGGAGACACCTCCGCCTCTCATCTTTAAGGGACAATAAATTCAGGCTTGGACAGCCAGAAAAGCCTCGACAACATAATAATAAGAACGCAGCCTTTAAATAAAAAGACTGGCTTTCAATCAAAGACTATTCAGAGGATAGTAAGGGGTTGGAATGGACACATTTTGTGCCTATTGATGAAAGTACGCAAGGTGCCATTTTCTTGATTTATTTGGGTCTGCCTTGGAGCGAGTAGAGAATGACGTTACTTGTAGCGCTAAAACTGTAGGTATGAATAAACATGCACAGACACAGGAATAAATTGGATCTCACCGCTGTCAGACTGACAAGCAAATAATAGAAATGTGTCAGTTAGCAAGTTAAGGAGTGTTGCAGTGGTACAGTGAATCCATTCATTTAGGATAGATTTTAATTATAGATAAATATACATGTATACCTTTAAAATAATGGATTTTAAGATGACAGTCTTAATTACAGTATAAGTCCCTGAAAGTAAACTATTGGAAAAAATACTCTGAACTTTTTACTCTAATAGTTCATTATTACCCTATAATGTACAAATAGTCTTTAAGTGTGTGTGTGTGTGTGTGTGCTTTCCTTTGTCAGTTATTTTAATAATTGTATAAAATCTGCATGTATATACATGGATCTGTATTGCCTAGTAGTATAATAATCAATATGCCTATGTATTGCATATATTGCGTTAACTTATATTTTTAAGAATATCTTTTGCAGTGACGTAGCTAAAATAGCCAGGTAGCTATTGAAGCTACTACAGTATACTACACAATTTCAAGTGTAGTACCTCATTCTGTGAAAAGAGGCTTTTGTTGAAACTTAGAAACATTTAAGACAACTAAGAAGAGAAAAAGATTTGTGGTGGAGTCGGTGTGTCAAGATGTCACTCAACCTATGGTTAAAATCTCTCATTAAGTGAACCAGATGTGGTGCAGAAATAAATCCTTGTGCACACAGACTACAGAGGTACAGATGGGTATTTGTTTATTGGTCTTATGCAACTTCATTCCTAGTGAGTTAAAATAAGCCTTAATAAAACATTGACAGAAGGATATTAAATTTAGATCAAAACGGTGGTTATATATAAAAAAATAATGTGCTGATACCCATGCAGGATGCATGCATTAGATATTTACTACAAGAAAAGTAAACTGAGTGTGCAAGCTGGAATACAAATGTATGTTATTTAGTTGGATCCTGATTTACAGCCATCCTCAAATTTATAATTATATAATTTAATAATTACCCCAACAACAGGTCTGCACACAGCACAGAGTCAGGTCTATACATTAAAACATGTGGGACACTTATTGAATGAAAAGTGAAATAAAATTCCTTACACAGGACTGTCAACTTGAGCGCTGTTAGACTCTTATTAAGAAATCTATTTCCTGGGGGAAACCAACATGCTGCACATCTTCTAGATAATCACAATCCTGAAGGATAAAGTAAGTGATTTTATAAGCATTCACTACCTTTAGAGGCCTGGTGTGATAGAACCCACAACCCAGTCTCCAAATCTGTTAAACACTGAAACAGATGTAAATCTTCTTAATGTCCTGGTTAACCCTTATGCCAATGTTATATTCTGGAGCTCATTTTTAGCAACACTTCTGTATACATTCACCAGACACTTTGTTAGATACAATTAAGTTTAATTGCTTGTTAACACAAATATTTAATCAGCCAATCACCTGGCTGCAACACAGTGTATTTAGGCATGTAGTGGTGCTCAACAAAGTGTAAACAGACTATCAGAATGGAGATGAAAGGCAATTTAAGTGAACATGTCAGACGGGCTCAAACAGACAGTTTCAAAAACTGCTGATCTACTTGAATTTTCACGCACAACCATCTTTAGGGTTTACAGATTATGGTTTACAGTGGATGAAAATGCCTTGTGTGAGAGGTCAGAGGCAAATGGGCAGACTACTTCAAGATAATAATAATAATGCATTCGCCTTTCATGATACCCAAGGAAGCATTTTAAAGATGTGGGATAAAGATGGGTGAAATATCCAGAAAGAAAAAGCAGCCAAACGTGCCGGCTTTTCCTTACAGAAAAGAACAGAATATAGAAAAGCAAACATGGGGGAGGCAAATTAGCACATTAAGATATCACATAACAATCAATACTAGACATGCCAACAGTCCGTGGGAAGAAATAGCTTGTCTTCGCTCTGTTCTATCTATTGGAATGTTGTCACAGCAACAGCCTTGAAGGGATAAAGCTGATTTAGTGGGAGACAAAACATAGATTAAACCTGGTTTTTTGGCATTAAGGAGGCTAAAAATTTTACACTTCTGAAATATCTCTATTTTGTCCATATGTTTGAAGGCTTTAAAGGGGCTCGGACAGCTGTTCCCATTAGTTTAATTTCCCGATAGATCAGGGCAATGCCTAATTCAGTAAGCCGAAAGCCCATGATCATGGTTAAGAATAGATAAAAGTCCTCCCTTTACTCCACGGAAAGAGTTGCCAGGCACACAACCCGCCACTTCTCCCACAAGTCCCTCATGTAACCAGCTGCAAATGTTCTGTTAGGAAAGGCTGGCTCCCAGACTTCTTGTTTAAAAGATGGAGTTGAGAGACTATTTAATTAAAGAGCAGAGTGGAAAAAATATCTCGGAGTAGTAGTAGACTAGACAAGACAAGAGAAGCGTAGGAGGAGAGATAAGGGAGAGGAGAGAAAGAAATGCGACCGCCTTTGCCCAAAAGCAATGATAGAAACGCAACAACAACTCAAATAACTGCTTATTACAACTAAGGAATGCAGAATACCATCTCTGCTGAAAGTTTGTTTATCGTCATCCTCAGCACCAGTGTCTATTCTAATGACAGGAACAAGGTCATACACATACAGAAGTCTCATATCATACACATAGTGACATATCAATGCATTTTGTTAATGACAATTTTGCATTTCCAAATTACCTAACAGGCATGTGTTTGGACTGTGGTAGGAAACTGGAGCACTTGGAGAATACCCATGCAAACATGGGGAGTACAAACAAACTCCACACTAAAATTCCCAGGTCGCTCCACCCGGGAATCGAATCCAGGTTCTCTTGCTGTGAGGCCACAGCACTATCCACTGCGCCATTATATTTCCGTGCCGCCCTGCCTGTTTAAGATCATTGCTGATGTCTTTACCCCATTTGCACCTGAATTCTCCAGATACTATATATACCTCAGTTGCAGATCTATAATTTTGTAGCAGTGCTCACTATCTCTGATGATCAGTTAATCAAGTGAATTTGATTAGCAGCACTGGCTGTTACTTACACATTTAATTCTAGAAAACCGTAAATGAGCAAATAGTTTTTCCACACATGGCTTGTAATAATTTCATGGTAGGTGACGAGGTGAATGTTGAGTGTTGCTTATGTGAGACTGAAATTATTTAAGAAGTTGCAAAGCATGTGTTTTTATATAATGTCCAGATATGTATTTCCACAGAATTTCATTTTTCACATTACTGTACATACTAAATATTTAAAATCAAGGCATGTATTGGCTGATCTTCTGAGTGACGTCTGAGAAATATGTAACAATTTTCAATTTGAAGGGAGTAGGGTAAAGTGGTTCAGTAATGACTACAGCTGAATGATTAGAGAGAGTGCTGGAGGAGTTTACTGATGGCCGTGACTGACAGTCAGAATCCACACTGACATCTCCATCCACAAAAAGCTGTGTCGTTCATTTCTGCAGTGAAGAGAGCGTGCATTGCTTTTTAATTCACACACCTTGTGAAAACTCTCTAACAAGATCAAAATCTATTATTTATGATCTGAGAGGGAGAAGACACTGATGACTTTGCTAGTGATGGAATCTTCAATACACTAATACAAAATGCAGACCAAAGCATTGCAACATCCATAAACTACAAAAATAGATGTAACATTAAATTCAATTTAATTTTCTTTATAAAGATCTTTAAAAAATGGACATTGTCCCAAAAATGGGTGGGTGAACAGATGCCTAATGCCTAATAAGGGTAGCAAGGAAGAGAAACGAACTCCACTGAGAATCTGGAAAAAGGCTATATAGAGTATATAGCATACTGGTTGGGATGTATTGGGGATAATAACTTTGGACTCATCCTGTTATGTAACTCACACTCTAATTAATTAAGCAGTTCTGAGCAAAAAAACACAGAAAATAGTACCAGAGTCTGGATTGCACAAGTTTTTAGTGTAATTCCATGTATCCATCTTACAAAGTATGCATCCATACATCAACCGATCCATCTATCCAACCAACATACAAACATGCATGAACATGTTTATCTGTCCATCCATTTGCCCATCCACCTTTCCATTTAACCTTTCATTCATCTATCCATCATTCCTGCTGTGCATTAAGCCATTCATCTATGCATCTATCTATCCTTCAACATAGTTGCATGCATGTAAGCATTCAACATTTCATCCAGCCACAATCCATTCACCCATACATTATTCCTTAAGTTAATGTTTCCATTTATCTCTCTGCCCACCCGCCCATTTACCTATCACTATGTGCATGTAGACATTCATAGAACCATCAACCCATTCATATATCCATACATTTGTTTGACTACCTATTCTTCTATCAATTTTTGATTATTTCTATGCGTCTGCCATCCATCCATCCATCCAGCCAACCAACTAATCCATCTTGCTCTCTATTAATCTATCAGTCTATTTATCCAATCATTCTTTTATCTTCCATCCATCTAACAATCTAATACATCCATCTGTCCATCCACTCATCCATTGGGTTTTTAAAACAGTGTCTACTATTTGGCTGTTTGTATACTCAGACTACTGAATAAATGAATGTTCTGATGTACTGTATGATCATAATTAAAAGAAATGGTATTAAGTTCAATGATATCACCTGGCCATGTGCCATTGTAGAGATATCAGACACACAAACTATATATTATTTGAAGCTGGCGTCATACTGAGTGTAATTTGTTGGATAAAATGAAATGATGGAGTGCATTATAACAGTTATGTGGATATCAATAATTAAGCATGTGCTATGTTTGGATTTTTTATACAGCATTCAAAATTGTATCAAGGTAAAGACATTTTCAATAATAGATTACACTTATAGAAAAAAATGCTGCCCGTGACCGTTTCGTATTTTATCTTAAGGATCTTGTATTAAACACTGCAATGAATGCAAACACTGCACTCAAATTCAGTTGTTCTTGTTTGCTGATAGGCTCCTGAACAACCCTTAACCTTAACTAAATTATTATTAAAGTGTGTGTATGTGACTGTGTTGATGATCATAACATACCAATATTTTACTAAGACCAATATTTACCAATAACCATGTAACATTAAGATTAAATATTTCTGAAACATGTATCAGGCATATTATCATCCATAAATGCTGCACACAACAAAAAAAAACAGAACTGCTCAGCTATTTGGACCCACTCATTCTCTCTAAGCCACTGTTCTACACACACGAATACAAATACAGTCTTTCTCTCAGCAGGAAAATGTCAATAAACAGTGTTGGGTTTCTGAAAGTCAGGCACATAGAGTCTGTAGGATTCTGACAGTTCAGTGTTCATCAGTAAGAAGATTCAGCATGGTCACTCACAGATCATTTGTTGGCTACATGCATGGAAGGAATAATGAATTTATGCATAATTGATGAATCAATGAATGGTCAATGACTACATTCATGCATCCATGATGAATGAATAGATAGATTGATAAATGGGAGTATGGCTTGCTCTTTCTTTCACTTTATATGACAATGCTATTACAAACTGCTATGTAAAAGATCTAAGTAGATGTAACTTTTTGCTAATGATCGGCAGTTGCTTCACTTCTACCAGGCAACTCCGGAAAGATATAGGGATTCTACTAGAGGACAGGTGAATATCAGAGTAAGCACAAAAGGTCCAGCTTCAAACACTTGGTGTTAAATTAGGAAATACTTTAATCGCCTTTTATTGCCAATGTGGGATAAGAAATGACAGTGAAAAATCTCTCCCGATTCTTCGTGTTAAGTTCAAGGTGTGCTCCACTGTCATGGCTGTTAAATAACAAATGTTAAATGTTAAAAGGTGCTTTCGTTTTCTCCCACAGTCCAAAGACATGCTTTAGGTTAACTGTTGATTTTAAATTAGGCCCTTAGAGTCTGAGTACCTGGGGGTTAAGTGCTTCAGCCATGACTTACCACAAGGAATGAATGAATGTTAAATGTCTGGTGCTAGCAAAGTCATTAATATACAATAACTTTTAATTTACCATATACAGGCCATCATATATGCAACATCATCTAGCAAAACTAGGCTAAATGAAAGTCAGGGGGAAAATAACAAGATGTCTGCTTTTTTAATGTTGTCAGTGTTGTTGTGGTTACACACTCTTCAGCATCCTTCAGCACGACCAACCTCTGATTTCCCTGTTGGCATAAACACCTTGAATGGCTTTGTCATATAGATTTCAGCATTCTGTCTTCTTTAAATTCTTTGATGTAAGTTTTGTCTTTTCTTTGATTTGTTCTTTCACATTTCAATCAAATTAAAACAAAAATGTATTACACATGACACATCGTAACACTAATTACACTGTTAACACTAACATACACTATATTTCCAAAAGTATTCTCTCACATGCCTTGACTCACATATGAGCTAATCCATAGGGTTCAATATGACGTCGGTCCACCCTTTGCAGTTAGACCAGCTTTAATCCTTCTGGGAAGGCTGTCCATAATGTTTAAGAGTTTGTTTATGGGAATATTTGACCATTTTTCCAGAAGCGCATTTGTGAGGTAACACACTGATGTTGGACGAGAAGGCCTGGCTCTCAGTCTCTAAATCATTCCAAATATCCACTCAAGTCATCGATGTCTTTATGGACTTTGCTTGTGCACTGATGCACAGTCATGTTGGAAGAGTAAGGGGCCAGCTCCAAACTGTTCCTGCGTAGTTAGGAGCATAAAATTGTCCAGAATGTCTTGGAATGCTGAAGCATAGTGTACATTATGGATAAATAATAACATAATTTGTGGATAATTTCAGGATTCACCCTCATGTGTAGAAATGAATAAGCTTTAAATCATTCATTCAATGATTTTAACAAGTGACAGGAGACTTTCCTGACTTGTTGATAGGTTTTTAAAAACTTTAATAGGGTGAGTCAAAGAAATATCAGGCTATATTAAAACTCATGCTTTATTAGTACTTTCCGTACAAAGTTGTTATCTCCCAAGTCACTGCTTTCAGGTGAATCCAGAATTTGTTGCTCACAGGTCATTCTAACATATTTTGAAAGCTTTTTGCAGATAGACGAAGTGTACTGAAAAACAGGGAGATTATGTAGAAAAATGGTGTAATTGTATATTGTGAACATGTATTAAGGTACATTTGTTACTCGCTCTTCCATTATCTTTATCACGATGCAGCAACCATTACTGTTAAGTTACTCATTTGTACACAGTTTATTGCAATTTGCAAAGTTTAACCGAGCAGAAACAGGGAAATGAAACACACTGAGTAAAAATCTCTTTTCCTGAAAAAAAAGAGATACCGGCTTGCACCGTACACACACTGGTACACTCTGCTATTAATATGTTGGAACCCCTTTTGCCTTAAGAATTACTTTAATTCTTCATGACATACTTTCAACAGAGATAGTATTCTGAATTCCTTGCTTATAACAAGTGGTTATCTGAGTTACTGTTACCTTTCTGTCATCTTGAACCAAATATTCAGAATAGCCAGTCTGGCACCAACTACCATGCTACGTTCAAAATCAATTAAATGATCTTACTTTCCCATTCTTATGCTTTGCACTTCAGCAAGTTGTCTTGACCACCCCTGCCTAAATGAATTGAGTTGTGACCATGTGATTGGCTGATTGTACAATATTGTACTTAATAAAGTGGCCGGTGAGTGTATATCACTGTGCATGCTGCTGGAATAAACATAACGGATAAGGTCGGATAATGCTTTATTCTTTTCCTACAGCATTTAATTAAATTAGATTTGCTTGTTAAAGTCTGTATTGCTTATTAAAGGAGCTGGCTACTTTTCAAACTGAGAAAAACACTCACCAATGGGTGATGGTGTTCCTGCACTGCTGGGTGGATTAAAACTCTGCATCGGAGATGGCAAAGAAAGTGCATTCATGACAGTGGGAAACACCAAAGGATATGCCGCTGCTCTGTAATGCCTCATCTGGATGACTGAAGTGCAGCAAGGCCTGCTGACTGTGTTCATTCCACAGAAAGAGAATGGGGTGAGATCTCAGCAGACCTTTGGTCAGCAGACCAAAATCACTGGCTTAGCAAATCCATTGGTGTAAATGGTTAAAATGCACTTTGTAGCAGAAGATGGGGCTGGACCTCATGCTTTTGTGCAATATATCAGTCAGCGGGCATGACTGGGAGTTTTATCAGTATAGAATCTGAAAAAGAGGCACAGACAATGAGGTTAGTTTTAGGTTATATATTTTATACAATGATGCTTGTAGGTTTTGAATCTTTATAAAT
>JAOUQT010000011.1:8133795-8145126 GCA_025769995.1 Xyliphius kryptos | reverse complement strand
CTGCTCTTACTGGTGCAATGTGCGACTAATGAAGATTGGCCACCAGGCTTGTCCGATTTAGCGATGAAACCTCCACACTAATATGACAGGTGTTTCAGTTTCATTGTCTAACCCCTGTATATAGCGCTTTTTACAATGGAACATTGTTACAAAGCAGCTTAACAAAAATGATGTACAGTTTATAAATATAAATTTGAGCTTTAATAAGATATATTTCTTCCCCAACGAGCAAGCCGATGGTGATGATGACAGTGGCAAGGGAAAAACTCCCTGAGATGCTAAGAGGAAGAAACCTTGAGAGAAACCAGACTCGGAGGGGAACCCCATCCTCATTTGGGTTATATCTTATTTTAATCATTGTCATCTTGTAGACTTTCATCAAAGGGACATGGCTCCAATATTTTATGTTTGAATGGTGTGTGTAGGTAAAATTATATCAATATTGGAGACGTTTGTTTGGTGAATTCAGTGATTTTTCTGAAACCTTCTCCTATTCATTTTTATTGGAGTTTTAATTTTAAAAACCCAGTTTTTTTTCCCGGTGACACAACTCCTGAACAACTCATAACTCATAATATATTCAGGTTATTGCTTAACTGAAAACATTGTGAGTGTCAGGAGACCTTGGGCTTCGTTTTGCTGTAACATTTGAATAGTGAAACACTTTTACAGTTTTCACAGAAAATAATAAGAATCCAAAAGCTCAGTGATGATTTTTCTGAAATGTAACATTGAGGTCTATGGAGAAATTTTTGGAGGTTGTTCTGAACAAATCTTCGTGGATTAATAACGTGTTTGTCAGTCAATGAGATTTTTAAAAATATCCTTATAGAGAAGACCCGTCTCTATGTTTTAAAAAAAGAATTTTATGCTACTGAGATTAAAAGATTTTTGATTTATTCCAAAAATAATAATAATAATATTAATGATCATAATAATAATAAATCAAAACTGTGTATTGCTCCGCTACACACATAATTATTAAATATTGAGCACATAACTTACGCATAGAACATGGAGATTTGTACATCCCGCGCTGCGTGTCGGGCAGTCTTAGCCACGCCCCCTAATTCAACCGTGTCGGATGCCACAATAATGATAAATGACATTTACACTTAATCAGTTATGGTACCTACCCCACTGAAGGGCAACTAATGACCTCACATATATGGCATGTGCACCTTCAGTGAATTCCCGTTTGTTCTGATAAGTGATATAAACATTATTTGAAAAGATTGACCTGAACTTGTATGTATATCAAAGCTGCCACATTCACTTGTCAAGAGTAAGCATATGTTTCTCCTTTTAGACAGAATTTTCACTTTACATTATTTCCAACTAATGGCTATATTTTGCAAACTAAAATTCCCATCACTAGAGTTCTTGTAAACATCATTACCCAGTGTTCAGTAGGTCTGCATAGGCAATTTGGCGGTGGATCCAATCGCAAACGCCCCTTGTTTTAACTGTATGTCATGGTAATACAAGTATCAGCGACTCCCAAAACAACATGCAGATGGTAAGGGCGCCGTGTTTGTGCGTTCACATTTTTGTTGAGGTATGTTCATTTACTTTTGGTACATCCGTAATATCATAGAACATGAACAGCCCACTAATGCAGCTGTTGATCAAACACTGGCATCACTCCACCCGACTGGCTCCAACTATTTGTCCACATTCACATTTGACCCATTTACCCATAGCTTCTAAATATTGCCTTCTGCATATCCCACATGGGAGGTGTTCCAAATCCTGTTCAGTGTATCAACCTGGACTGAATATAAATGCCTATGCAGTCATTACAGTCATATGCAGAAACTTCATACAAACACCGTACATGTGCACTTGTGACACTGCTTCTACCGTATTTTAGACATCAGCTCTAGTGACACATAGAATCTAGTAAATGAAAACATTGAACTGCATTTAGACAGGGACAAAGATATAGTGCTGCATTTTGAATATTAAAGCACTAAGAACCCTAACACTGACGATGCATTTTGTGTTTATTATCATGACACTAATTTAATAATTTCCTGTATTATCCCAGGGCAGGAAAACCACCACCTGGACTACATTTGGATGTAATTAAAGGAGACAAGTTGATTAAGGTAAGTTTGCTGTAAGGAGTATTGATTATGTTATGGCTATTGCTGGGGCTTTTCTGAATGCACAAATACCAGTCAGTGTTGGTACAAAACCTTCGGCCTTCTGTTAGAAAGCTGGGGTTGAAGAGGAACTTCATCTTTCAGCACGACAATGAGCTAAAGCACACATCTAAATCAACAAAAGAATGGTTTCACCGGAATAAGATTAAGGCTTTAGTCCAGACCTGGACTAGACTAGTCCAGACCTGAATCGAACATCTGTGGGGTGATCTGTACACAGTAGATGCTTTCGAAATCTGTCTGAGTTGCAAAGAATAGTGTGTCATTAGAAACTAATCATTGATGAGAAAAAGTTCTACTTGTTTGGGAGGAACTGACCACTGTGACTTCACGATAGACCATCAGTCATGTTCCCGTGTGCATGCAGCACTCGTCCATCACCGACACCTCAAGAGGCTCTCTTCCTCCTCGACCTCAACAACAGTAAGTGTTCCTATTCACACCAGCACTGAGAAATAGAACCCACTGCAATTTTTTTACTCAAGGCTAAGATTAGGTTTGGAAAAGTCATTTGTTTGAGGTGTAACATCCATTTTCCTCCTGACAGCCAACATCTCTAGTTTCACAGTTCTAGTTTTGCACGTGTGCTTCTTTCAATAAGTGTTGGATGGAAATCTGATTTTACTCTGCTGTTTTTTGGAGCAGAATTTTAGTGCATTTTAAAATAATGAAACAAGAGTAAAGTGATCTCAAATTTTTCAGTGATGATAATTATGGGTTTACCTGCCTGAGAGAGAAAAAATTCATATGAACACCAATAAATTATATGTAAACAAAAAGCTACATTTCCATTTTCAGTTCGTAGTTTTCAGTATTTTTTATTGAGTGGGTGAATCAAATTATTTACACTCTGTGAAATTTGTTTTAATAGAATTAAATATGGGAAGAGGATCACCAATCCCCCCTAATTCTGCACCGACAGGTTTGACAGTGTAAAATTGCAAAGAGTTTGAACATATCATTATCTACATATCATCAATCTCTGAGCATAAGGGCAAGACGAAACTGCATCACATACAGACATGCGTCTCTATAGGAAATCACAAAATGGGCTCAGGAATATTTACAGAGAACATTACCTGTGAACACAATTTACCGCGCCATCCACCGTTGCCTGATAAACTTTGTAGTTCAAAGAAGAAGCCGTATATAAACAAGATCCAGAAGCGCAGACGTCTTTTGTGGGCCGAGGCTCATTTAAAATGCACTGTGGCAAAGTGGAAAAGTGTTCTGTGGTCAGACAAATCAAAATTTGAAGTTCTTTATGAAAATCAGAGGTTGTATTAGTTTGTGTGGCATAGGCAGCTTACACATCTGGAATGACAGCATCAATGCTGAAAGGTATATCCAGGTTCTAGAGCAACATAAGTGGTTAACATAGCCTTGTCCTAATTTTTTTTTTAATGTATTGCTGTTACAAAATTTCAAATGAGCCAATATTAGGCACAATATTTTAAAATATCTCACTTTCGACATTTGATATGTTGTCTTAAGTTCTATCTGTTTTTGACATGTGTAAATTACTTATAATTATTGTAAATATATTTACAGTTTGTACTTTGTCCTAACTTTTTTGAAATCGGGTTTGTATAAAGTAACTTAATTATAAAGTAATTGTTAATTTTAAATATTACTGACACATACAATAAAAATGTCTGATCATATATTATCGGTATGTTTATTATCATATCCTTGCTTCAGGAGCCCCAGATGCTAAGGACAGCTTAAATATTAATCAAAGTTCTTTATGGAAATTAGGGATCTTGTTTAAATACGATGCAAAACTTATGTATGAATATAACCTTGTTCCTGTCGTCAATAAGACTATCGATATCAAAGATGATATTAATAAACCAACCAATAAACAATAAATTTGATTAATTTGGCAAAATGCCAAGAAAAGTGGTCTTTTATGCAATATGGTATGTTCTTTAATGACATAGAAAACATACTTTACTGTATATACTGTATACTGTATATACAGTATACTTTGCTCAGTATAAAGGAGTAAGCCCTTTGGAAAAGTAAGATTTGAATCCGTATCTCAAAGAAAAGAACAATTAATAGATACTTTATTGATCCACGTAGTAATATTCTTTCTCTGCATTTAACCCATCCAGGGCTGAACACCTGGAGCAGTGTGCTGCACTCTACTGGGGAGCAGTTAGGGATTGGTGCCTTGCTCAACGGCACTTCAGCCATGACTTGCCTAGAGTGGAGTTCAAACCAGCGATCTCTTGGTCCCTACCCCTTTATTCTATCCATTAAGTCACGGCTGACCCCTGAATTTCCAGAATTGTAATAAAATATCTTTCAAGGAAGATTTGTTTGACCCATTAGCATTGAAGTAAGATTAATAATATTACTTAAATTACAAAATCTACATTTTTAGTCAAAATAGCTGAGTACATTATTTACTAAAAATTACAAAAACTACTACATCTAATATTAAGTGACCGCCATGATTTTTATTCTTCTTAAATAAAATTCTGTGGTCTACATTTTAGCTTTTCTCCCAAGATTTCCTTCAGGATGTTGCTCATTTTTTACAACATGGTCTTGAATGAATTTGTTAGGAAGATTCCTTTATTGTGTAAAATATTTATTGGAATTAATGGCCCACACTAGTGGGAGTATTTTGTAGTATAGGATCCCATCAAAAATATTAATAAAAATTTTGATTTGATGATTTGAAATGAAAATTATGGTTTTCAGACACCTATTGTGGTGTAGTTGTTTATGCTGGGCACTGTATATAATTTTAATTTATTTATTTATTTACTTTTTAAAAAATAATGGCTGGAAATTTAAATCATTAAGACAAAAACCATACAATTACTCAACTCTGGTTGTCTAAGATTTATGCACCGTACTCTACGTACTGTGTGTGCTACATAATACATACTATATACTACAGAGAAAATAGAGACATCTATCCTGGTAGGTAACCTAATATGTGTTTGTGCTGATATTCACGTGCAGAACATGACTGAGTTAAATACGGCACACAACAAGCGCATATCTTCACCATTGAGAAGGGGCAATCTGGAAATCCATAGACCCAAGAGAAAAAGGAGAAGCTCTTGAGTATCCTTCAGCGATGAGGAGGAGATCATTAACCCTGGTGTGTCTGAAGTACTGGTGATGTCTGTGCAGTATTTGTAGCACTATTTGCTCTATGTTATTAGTGTTACTATTAGTTGTGCACGTGTTCTGAGAGGATGTTGACCCATCGGTTGGCCGTTTCAGAAATATAGTGCAGACTGCGGTCATACCCTAAAAGGTAGATACAGTTCTTACAGTGTTTTTTACACTGGGTCCGTTACAGTACCTGAAGCGGGCTCAGGTCACCGAGTCATGGTTTCTTATTTGTACTGTAAGTGAACACAAGAGTTGGCTGCACAGATGTGCTCTGTAAGATAGGGAGATGAGCCTACTGACCATTGCAATCCCTTGCCAGCTGTGGCATCAACATTTTTAAATGAAAGAAGAGACGGTAGGACAGTCACAGTGGGATTTCGGGAGAGAATTCCAGAGTTTTCCAGAGAATTTTCTTATCTGCCTCCGACAAATATTATACTTGAATATACTTCACATTTCATATGAGTTTATC
This sequence comes from Xyliphius kryptos, assembly GCA_025769995.1. Lineage (NCBI taxonomy): Eukaryota > Metazoa > Chordata > Actinopteri > Siluriformes > Aspredinidae > Xyliphius > Xyliphius kryptos. The sequence goes on along the minus strand of JAOUQT010000011.1, from coordinate 8,139,345 downwards.
AGAATAATGCCACATGGAGGTACTGTATAAACAAAGATAATTGCATGAGCAAGCCAAGCACCTTTGGTGGAGAAGACAGAGTATTTTGTCGATTCCAGGACTTTCCCCTCAGCTCAAGCCTATATAGCGCCCTGCGCCCTACAAGTCAAGAGCTGAGCATCCAGGTCAATAAACATCAAGCAGGCTCGGCCATCCTGAGCAGCGGTCCTCATCCCATCCCCTACCCGGCTCCCCAAGACGTCGTCACCCCCCCCAGCAAAGTCAGCAGCCATGTTGCATCCGAGCCCCACCCCTGGACCATACACAGTTGCATCTATAAACGAGCTACGCAAGAAGTACTCCAAGGAGGCATGGCCTGGAAAGAAACTCACCCCTTCACTAGTCATCTGATATATATTATTGGACGGGGTGGTGACATGTACTTGACTTTTATGAACTAAAACCTCAGCCTAACATATCTGAAGTTGACAAGTAAATAAATCTTTATTTTTAAGACCCTAATCATTATACACTGAAAGGTTGCTGGATTAGGAACACCTGGCAGCTGGCTTTTGATGACTGGTTGCACATTATACACTGAATGGTCACTGGATTCGGAACACCTGGTAGGTGGATTATGATGACTATTAACGACACATTTAACTCTTATATAGGCATATAATGTATATGATGCATTGCAGAAGGCAACATTTACTCGCTATGTTAAAAAAAACAGTAATTTGATAGATATTTCAAGGCTGGAGATGTGGTGCCAGTGTTTCTGCAACAATTGCACTTGGGCTGCTTCTGCATCATGGCATAATGGGTGTAGCAAGAGTGGAATAACCATCAACAAACATCCAGCTAAAGGTCATACAGCAGCCGGCCATGTGTGGGTTATCCGAAAGGCGAGGGTCAAACCTTTGAGGTGAACTTGTAGAACTATTGCAGCAGGCATGGGTCTGGAGTATAGAGCAGGTTCTCCACATTGTGGAGTCTGTTCTCCGATGTCTGCATGCTGTAATAAATACAAAGTTGAACTAAAATTATTAGCCTGGCATTCCTAATCCAGTGATCATTCTGTGTATAGAATTAGAAGATTAGCAGGAGTTGTAACCTTCCTCATCCTTCATGAACCCAAATGTTACATTAATGCAATTAGAGTTTAATTAACGCAGCTATAGGACAAATTCGTCCTATATTCATACTCTGTTAACCGGCTACAGTATATCGGAACATATAGACGAGAGTGTGTTTAGTGTGATTTATATTTTTAAATGTGAGAATGTTGTGAAATGGTGTGTGAAAAGAACATTTTAAATATAAGTTTATTTATTGAATAAATGAGGATTTCTTTCTGTCAGACCGTGTGTGTGGGTTGAAATGGAGATGATTCCTGGAAGTTACGCTGGACATTTATTCCCTTGAGACATCTCACTCCTCTAATGGGTTTCTCTCTATGCCATTTTGCAAATGGACTGGTTATAATTTATCCTGAGGTAATGAGGCAATTGAAAGCGTCCTGGGCTTTATGAATTCCCTCTGGTCATCATATTGTCATTGAGTAGGAGTTTTTCATTCTGGTTTATATCAGTGAAAAGATTTAAAGTATAATCTGCGTGACTGTTGATATCAGGTTTTGTGCTGACTATTGTGAAATCTGGGACAAGGGAATTGGAAATGCCTAAATACTGTATAATGCTAGTCTGACTTGGAGAATATACGCATTATTTAATTCCATCCTTCATTTATTCATAAATCTATCCATCTGGGTTAACTGCCTTAGATTGTATAAGACTGCTGTGAATCCCTTTGTTTTAGATGCCATAGAGGCGGTTGCTTCTCCTGTATCACAGTTGTGTTCAAAATAGTGATAGTCTCCGGTCTCCAACTATCTGTCTGTGATTGAAGTCGCTCTGTTTAACCGTAGCTGGTTGTGCACTGGACTATTGTAATGTAACCATCTGAAGAACTGAGGAAGCTTATCAGTGCCCATACTGTGTCATTTGCAGATGCTGCACTGATGTGCTCTGTGGAATAGTAATAAGATGTCTGTGCATCTCAATCTCTTGACAGCTGTTGCAGTCAATCTCCACTTACTATTGCTCCTGGCATTTACCAGCAGCTATCTAACTGAGCTATCAAGCAGTACATTAGTAGAACATTAATAATTTCAACTCTCGTATATTTTTTATTTAATCTGTATTATGGTCTTTGAAAAGCAGTCTATTGTAGTATGATATTTTTGAATCAGTTACTCATTTGTTCATTTTCTTTACCCGCATGATCCCAGTTCTGGGGTCACGGGGAAACCGGTGCCCACCCGGCAACTCTGGGCGCAAGGGCAGAAACAACCCTAGACAGGGCTCCAATCTATTGTAGGGCAAATGCACACAATCACTCACACATTCACACACTAACGGGCAATTTTGTGACACCTATTAACCTATGATGCACATCTTTGGGATGCGGGAGGTAACCAGAGTACCCGGAGAAAACCTGTGTGAACACGTGGAGAATATGTAAACTCCGGAGTCGATCGGATTTCCTTTAAAAAATGATTTATTTGGCTGATTTTAAACTTCTGTATCTCATTTCTTTTGAGTTACAAACAGAAATTCGACAGATATTCTATAGCAAATACGTCACACTCTCCATCACCAATACAATCCTATAAAAGATGATAGAGTGTGTGATGTCGCAGAGAGATCGGACTACACATTTTTGAAAAATATCCATTTTCTCCTTATTGTTTTCACTGAAACGCCCAAAATCCTCACACTTTCACCTTGAAACCCCATTCAAATGTGTGTGTTTTTTTTAAATGTCCTTTCTCATCACTCGAACTAGCTCTTCATTCGAGATATTGCTTTCTGAGTTGAGATACGTTTGGGAACGTATTGAAAAATCCGCATTTAGATTCGTTATAGATTTGATAAAAGTGGATTATAATATTTTTTAAACATTGTATGTGTTTTAAACTGTCATAGCTTCATCACCCCCAATGTATGACCTGCTGGACATACAGGGAGCAGTTTCAGAAATGGACGTATCTAGTTCTGCTGTAGCAAGTAGCGATACAGCACATTGTTTATGCAGTACCTACATCATGTTGTACAGTACTGTGCAAAAGTCTCAACACCACTTTCTTTTAGTAATACATTTGTTATAGATGTTTATTTCTAGGAATTCTGTATAAATTAGTCAGTATACAATGATTTTATATTGAAAACGGATGTACATTAGTAAAGGACCCAATACATTCCATAACAGATCATTAAATACATAATGAGGGCTGCTGGGTTTTACAAAAAAAAAAAAGAACTCAAAGTGTAAAACCCAAAGTCTCGGGAAGAATTGTGTCAGATTCTCGAAGGCACGCAGTAAAACTGAGCTGCAAATTACTGTACAGTACTGTGTGAAAACGATTTAGACACATGCAAAAGCGTGCTGTAGGACAATGATGATTTCTATACTAAGTGTTTAAGAGAATTCTATAAAGTGTTACAGTAAATAGAATCAGACAGACAGACAGACAGACAGATAGATAGATAGATAGATAGACAGACCGAGCTGCTCTGCAAAACCTAGTAAAAATCTAATTATAAAACTGCACAAATTGTACATTAAACCACTGTAATAATCTTGCAGTCAACTGTAGTATGATATTTGTGAATCAATTACTCATTTGTTCATTTTCTTTACCCGCATAATCCCAGTTCTGGGGTTACGGGGAAGCCGGTGCCCACCCGGCAACTCTGGGCGCAAGGGCAGAAACAACCCTAGACAGGGCGCCAATCTATTGTAGGCAAACACACACAATCACTCACACATTCATGCACGCCTTTGGGATGCGGGAAGAAACCAGAGAACCCAGAGAAAATCTGAGCGGACACGTGGAGAACATGCAAACTCCGGAGTCGATCAGATTTCCTCGGATTTATTTAAACAGTGGTTCAATGTATTAATAATTTGTGCAGTTTTATAATTAGATTTTTACAGGTTTTGCAGAGCAGCTCGGTGAATCTAAGACAGATCTTCAGGAGACTTTGACTGTGACACCTGCTTGTTTTTTGTTGTGAAAGAAATGTGGTCTGTTATGAAATTTATTTTGTCCTTATAATGTACATCATTTTGTCTGTCTGTCTGTCTGTCTGTCTGTCATATTTATCCATCCATCCCCCAGTAATAGGCGCTCCAGGATGTACTTCCTGACATGTCCAGCAGGGGTCTCTCGTGTACCTTCTTGACTGCGCGTTCTCTCTCCCTCAGATAAACGACACCTCATTAATCAAATCTGCATGAATGCGCTCAGGTTGCCATGGCAATCATTATCAGAGCTGCCTAATTAACTTTCTCAATTGCTTAATGATATACGACCCTATGAACTCTTTCAGTTCTTTTCTCTCTCTAATTCGTGCATGCATCTTTTTTTCAGTTCTTTCTTTTCCCACAACTCACTGCGTGTTAACCTGCGACCTCTGTTTCATTACACACAAAATAAGAACAGATTGTCAGTCACGACGCTGCAAAAGGAGATTTGCGTCCTGGATCTGTGCATTAACCTTTCGTTCAATTTCGTTTCTTTTTTTTTTTCTTACCAATGAAACAGGAACTGGGAAAAACGTCCTTACTTACTCCTGAAATACGTGCCAGTAAACTGATCTTCATTAAAAAATTTATAGAAATAATTGATGTAATCTGGGGGAAGATTCTTTAGTAAATATGTTATAAAATGACATTAAATACATTATATTTCTAAAAGTATTTGCAACTGCCCACAGGTGTATGAATGCTTCTGCATACCAAGACATTTTGGACAATTCCATGCTCCCAACTTTCTGGAGCTGGCCCCTTTCTCTACCAACATGACTGTGCACCATTGCCGAAAGCAAGGTCCATAAAGACATGGATGACAGAGTCTGGTGTAAATGAACTTGAGTGGACTGAACAGAGTCCTGACCTTAACTCAATAGAACATCTTTGAATCAATTAGAACAGGCCTTCAATTAGAGCCAGGATTTCATGTCCAACATCAGTGTGTGCGCTTCTGAAAGAATGGTCAAAAATTCCCATGAACACACTCCTAAACCTTGTGGACAGCCTTTCCAGAAAAAGTTGAGCTGTTCTAGCTGCAAATGGTGAATCAATTCAATTTAATTCGGTATAATTTTATTTATAAACAATGGACATTGTCCCAAAGCAGCTATGCAGAAAACATTTTATTCCAGATGAGCAAGCCAGTGGCGATGGCGACAGTGGCAAGGAAAAACTCCCTGAATAAGGATGAAACCAGACTCATAAGGGAACCCATCCTCATTTGGGTGATGTGATGCAATCTGTATACATCTGTATATCACATACATAACATACATCTAATACATAATTCTATAGCTAACAATAATATATAATATATACAAAAAATAATATATATATATATATATATATATATATATATACACACAGGGGTTTGACAATGAAACTGAAACATCTGGTTTTAGACCAGAATAATTTATTAGTGTGGTGTAGGGCCTCCTTACTGCCAATACAGCGTCAATTCGTCTGGGGAAT
>JAOUQT010000011.1:8067534-8078193 GCA_025769995.1 Xyliphius kryptos | reverse complement strand
AGGCTTGTCCAATTTAGCCATGAAACCTCCCACACTAAAATGACAGGTGTTTCAGTTTTATTGTCTAACCCCTGTATATATATATATATATATATACGTCTCATGCTCCCTGAACCACTCTCTCACAATTTGACCCTGATGAATTCTGGCATTGTCATCTAAGAATATGTCAGCGCCATCAGGGAATAAGGGAATAAGAAGTCCATTTATGGAATAACCTGGTCATTCACTATATTCACTTAGTCAACTAACCTTATTCTTTGAGCACATACTGTTACAGCAGCCTATTGTTGCAGCAACCCCAGTTCATGGCATTGCATCCACAGGCTTGTATAGTATGCACTAAGCATGATGGGTGTATCACTTCACCTGCCTCTCTTCTTATCCTGATGTGTCCATCATTCTAGAACAGGGTATGTCTGGACTCATCAGACTACATGAACTTCTTTCATTGCTCCAGAGTCCAATCCACATTTCCTCCTCGAATACAATGTGTCCACACTATCCTTCCAGTTTTTAATGATGCGTTGGACAGTTCCTAACCCAATTTTAGTTTTTTAATTTTAGTAATTTCTGCAATCTCCTTAGATGTTTTCTCTGCTTAATGCATGCCAATGATTCAACCTTTCTTAAACAGTCCACGACCATTGGATGTGTCTTTCAAAATGGTTGTTTAAGACATGAGAAGCAACTCATTGCACCAGTTGGGGTTAAATAACTTGTTGCCAGCTGAATGATAATTGCCCATACAGTAATTATCCAATAGGAGGCTTGTGCTAATTACATCCAGGTGGCGACTTTTTTTTGGCCAGGCAGTAATACAGTGTATACACTACTGAACCAGACTGAGGGACCATTTTATATGCTTAGGAAGCCTTTGCAGGTGTTTTGTGTGAAATGTTCAAATTTTCTGAGATAATAATGTTGGGTTTTCATTGGCTTTAAGAAATAATCATCAACATTAACAGAAATAAACACTTTAAATAGATCACTGTGTTTGTAATGAATCTATATAATATATGCGCTTCAATTTTTATATTGAAATACTGAACTAAATTAACTTTTTGATGATGTTCTAATTAATTGAGATGCACATATAAGCATATATATATATATATATATATATATATATATATATATAAATACTGTATATCATGTGGGGATCAAATGTCCCATAACTATAGTAATATTTTATTCCATATTATTAACAAAAATGAACAAATATATATGTATTTGTATATTTTTGTATGTTTGTATTTATATATATGTATAATCATGATACAGACAGACAAAAATACATACATACACACATTTTTTATTACTCTGTATAGTTTGAGGGCCTGGCTGAAGACAATACTATTTCTATTCCTATTTCTTGCTCTAATCGACCCGAGGAGTCCTGTGCACTTGTGTGTGTGTTTATGTGTATATGTTTTTATATCTTTGGGAAGAACAGATATTTCCACAGAGGCAGGAATATCTGATAATTCTGAAATTGTGAGTGCATTTTACAGGTCCCCATAATGAAAACATGTTTTTTTACAAACATTCCAAAAAAGTAAGTTGAAGAGTTGGGTTGGGGTTTCCGGTTACTCCTCACAAGAAAGTGTTTTGTCAACTTGCTGTTCTTTTTACTCAAACATTCTCCACACTCATTTACTGTAGCTTGTTGAGTCCATCAGGTCTAAAAAATCAGAGGTTAAAAAAGACAGTTCAACTATCATTGCTTGTATCACCTCTGGGAAAAAATGCTATGACTTTTTCAGGGAAATGTGGAAATGATATTAGCACAAGAGTCTTAGAGCAGTGTAGAAATTATATATTTACACTTAATACAGTTTATTGAGAATAAAAATTGAAAAAATTCAAGCATTTCATTAAAATATTTATTAAATGGAGTTGTAGTTCAGGGCCTTCTTCAATATTAGCTTGTAGGAGCACTTAAGTGTGATTGTACTGGCTTGTGTTGAATGAATCAGAATGAAATACGCTGACATACATCTATTGCTTATCATACTTTTTAAAAGAAAAATCGCTGCTGTTTACAAGGATTTTCTAATTAATAGTATGACAGACTTTGTTTTTATGTATATCAGATTTTCATGAATATCTTCTGAAAATTCATGGCAACTACTCACATAAAATTTAAATCAGTAAAGTCACATTTAGAGGTGCTGGTCTTAAAATTATAATATCATAAAAAAGTTTATTTATTTTATAATTTCATTCAAAATGTGAAACTTGTATAATATACACATTTGTTACACACAGACTGATATATTTCAAGTGTTTATTTATTTTGGTTTGATGATTATAACTGACAATTAGAATATTATTTTAAACCTAAACAAAAGAAGGATTTTAAAAAATGCTGGCAAACTGAAAAATATGAACAATAAAAGTATCATCATACTTAACTAAATACTTAGTCTGAGCTCCTTTTTGCAGAAATTACTGCAGCAATGCGGCACGGCACTGCTCAGTCGATCAGTCTGTTGCACTGCTCAGGTGTTATGCAAGCCAAGGTTGCTCTGATATTGGACTTCAGCTGTACTACATTGTTGGGTCTGGCGTGTCGCATCTTCCTTTTCACAATACCCCAAAGATTTTTTATAGTTTTAGGGTCCGTTGTGTTTGTTGGCCATTTAAGAACAGGGATTCCATCACTGACTGTGGAAACTTTAAACCAGATCTCAAGTGATGTAGATTCTCTGCCTTTTCACTCTTCCTCCAGACTCTGGGATTTTGATTTCCAAAGAAAATGCAAAATTAAATTTCATCAGAGAACTTTACTTTGGACCACTCAGCAGCAGTCCAGTCCCTTTTGTCTTTAGACACTTCTTACGCTGTCTTTTGTTCAAGAGTGGCTTGACACAAGAATTGTGACAGCTGAAACTCATGTCTTGCATATGTCTGTGAACGGTAGATAACAGGGTGCTGTTATCCCTATTGCTTGTACACTTGTTTCTGCTATATCTTTTCCTTCCCTTCACGTTTGTATTAATGTTCATGGACACAGAGCTCTGTAAACAGCTATCCTCTTAAGAAATGACCTTTGTGTCTTGCCATGCTTGTGCAACGTGTCAGTGAATGCCTTTTGGACAATTTGTCAAGTCAGCAGTCCTCCCTATGATTGTGGAGACAACAAAACTATTTTGCGGGACCATTTAATGGCCATTGCAGGTGTTTTGAGGTAATTAGTGTGGCACCAAGTGTCTTCAATATAATATAATCATCAAATAAAAAAAATAAATATTATTTATTATAAATTTAAAAAAAGAAATATATTATTCTATGGGTAATGAGTGTGTATAATATACAAGTTTCACTTTTTTAATGGAATTATGAAAATAAATAGAATCATGATATTCTATTTTTATGACCTGAAGGTTGTCATTAATAAGTAAGTTTCAAATAAAGTGAAAAGTAAAAAAATAATAATTTCCACATCGTTTTTGAATATTGAATTTACATTTACAGAAATAGGTAGATTTTGCTTCATACAACTCAGCAGTTGAAGGTTAAGGGCTTATCTCAAAAGCCCAACAGTGGTTGCCAGAGGTGGGATTTGAACTTGTAATCTTTCTGTCGGTAGTCTGGTGTCATAACTGCTGCTAGACCTCAGCTCTGAATTTATTTGTGCTGTCCCAATCCACAGTAATGTTTAATGCCGCATATGCATTTTTCTGAATATATTAAGAATGAATGGCTTGTATGACAACTGGAGATTCAAGCAATTTTTAATAAGCATTTTTCTAACTTACATACTAGATACGAATGTAGTATTTTTGTTGTGCAACATGTATACAGTGTTATACTATGTACAATTTAAGTCATTTTTCATTTTTACTAGGGGATAAACCAATACCAGTATCTGGTATTTCATTGTACTGGTAATTATCCCATTACATGGCAATGTATTTTATCATACACCTTGTTAATTTAGAGAATAGGTAATAAATAATGATACCTTTAATGAGTTTAATTACTATATTTTCCTAGACTGCAGTCAGAAAGTATCAGTGGATATTTTCCTAGGTGTGTGTATGCTGCAAACTTTCATTTAGTTTCAACCCTGATTTTTACCTCCATAAGGAATGCGAACTGTGCTTTTGTAAAATCAAGTGAAGGATTTAAATAAATTTAATTCATTCATTTATTCATTCATTTATTTATTCTTTCTTTTTTTGCTAAATCCACACAGGGTCTCAGAACAGCCAGTGCCCACCCAGCATCTCTGGGCGCAAGGGCAGAAATAAAACTAGAGAAATCAAACACAAGTCAAGAGCTGACATTTATTACAAGCATTTTGTATAGTGAACAATCTATTAAAAATTTTTGAAACTCAAACTATTTTTTAGAGCTGGTATGTTGTTATACACACATACTTGGTTTCTGCAAGTACACTCATGTACTTGGTCTGAAAAAGCAGTAGAATCAGTGCATCCCTAGGTTATTCCAAAATGCCATATAGAACCTTATAGTGAAGATTGTTGGTTCTGCATCCAGTGTCAAGACTACTGAAGCTGTGTTTCCCTGCCACGCTGCTAGTTGCTCCATTGGTTCTACATCTGTGTCATTTCTTCTCTCTCCCTCGCAGCAGTTTTCCTCCACTCACAACCACATCACAGCTCAGAGAGCTTATATCAATTAACGGCAGGGGAAAAGAGAGTTATGCCAAGTGCCAAGGGTCTTAATGAAAACATGTGTAAGTCATTACCACAAACACAGAGATGGAGAGTGAGAGAGAAAGAGAGAGAGAGAGAGACTAAAAAGCACAGTCTGTTCACCCAGACACTGCATGCTGGATCGTTTGGAACATAACTTTATTTTTGGAGAACACAACAATCTGGAAAACAATATTTCTTAGTTTCTTAATACTTTGTGACTTTCTTAACTATGATTCACAATCTCCACCCAAGGGTTTTCTAAATCTATTCCCTGTCCCAACCCGTCCTGTGTCTACACCAAAAAATGAGGACATAAATTAGCCCCTCCTCTACTATTATACCTGAGGAAGGAATGCAAGAGTTGTAAAGATATGGTCAGTACTACTCTTGTGGTTAATATACTAAATCTTGGGTTGTCCACAATATACATTTTTCATATCACATACATTATTCCAGTCAGATTTCAGGATAGACATACTGTCATTCAGTTAAGATTATGAATAAATATTGATTGTCAATAGAATTGTTTCAATGATTGAAATAAACACATCATGGGTTTTAAATGACACTTCTAGAAAACTGTCTATATTAATAATGAGTAAAAAGTACCTTGTGCTGCCTTATATCCAGGACTTCTTATGTCAGTGGAAACAAGTGGTTGGTATCAATGGGCTAGCAGGACTAAACCAGATGCAGATGGTGCAAAAATGTTTATCAGTTATTGGTAATTTTTCCAAAGTAATCATTCACAACTAGATTTTTGTGAATTATTTTGTTTGAGTAATCAGTGTTTCGTAAAGTACTGTTGCTTGACAGATATGAGGGTCTCAAAAATAATTGCTGGTTGTACCATTTATCAATCGAATTTTCAGAAAATACAAATACAGTGTCCATCTGTAAATAAGCTTTCTTAACAGCTGTCCTCACATTTGGTTATCCAGTGATCCACCATCCGTTGTCTGTATTTTGGAGGTATGCAAGGATTTAGGCCATATCACAGCACAGAGACAATGATAATGACCTAGTGGCATCAGATCAGGGTTGTGTATGGTTGTCTGTGTTGCTTGAACTTACTGCAGCTTCTAATACCGTAGATCATACTATTATTCTTTACAGACTTGAGAATATTTGGAGAGGTGATGCAAAGGCTCTTTTTAGAGAGGTGAAATCTAATATACTGTGAATGCATTAAAACAGCACTGTAATCTAAAAACTCTATAATCTTTGAATTTATTCACAACATGTGACTGTGCTACAGAAATGAAACCAAGACATAAGCATGAATATTTGGATATGATTACATTTTTACTGTGCATATCAATTTCCTTTTTGATTATCCTGTCTTTAATGCTCATTTATTGCTGGAACATTCTAATGAATACACAATAAGCATAATAACTGCTCTGTGCTGTCTCGAGCTCCAGCACAGAACTGCATCTTTGACAACATAATTTACTTTCATTTATTTTTCACCTATGCTCTCACTTTTACTGTTGTCTCTTTAGCACACAATTCTGCAAAGGCTTTTAAAGTGCCAGAATACGGGACCCCTAAGTATTTCGACCCAAACAGACTCCACATGATATCACTAGCAGATAGAAATCATGCAGGTGAACTGCCTGGAGAATTACAATGTGCACAATTCAAAGCGCAGTTCACTTTAAACACACACATTATACATGGCACAAAAAGGGGGAGACGGACTATAGTTTGAAAGTCACACAAAGTGTATGCTAATTAAAATGTGCTGCTTGTCATTTACAGCTCCCTATATGTGTGTCTGACAGAATGGCAAAACTGATCAAATGTCCAGATGGTTGAATTCTATCAGCAAATATTATCCCACAGTTTGACGATATCTCAGACCATTACTACAAACCCGATTCCAAAAAAGTTGGGACAAAGTACAAACTGTAAATAAAAATCAAATTCAATAATATACTAATGTTGAAAATTGATATTGTATTCCCAATAGAACATTTTCCCATAGAGCAAATTTCATGCTAAATATTGTCGAGAAAATATTTAAAAATCTCAAAAAAGTTGAGACAGGGCAATAAGAGGCTGGAAAAGTTAAAGGTACAGAAAACAAACAGCTGGAGGACCAATTGTCAATAAGTCATTAACATGTCTGGGTATGAAAATAGCATCTTGGAGTGGCACCGGCTTTCAGAAGTTAAGATAGGAAGAGGATCACCAATCCCCCTAATTCTGCACCGACAAATAGTGGGGCGATATCAGAACAGAGTTTGACAGTGTAAAATTGCAAAGAGTTTGACAATATACAATGCATGATATCATCAAAAGATTCAGAGAATCTGAAAGAATCTCTGTGCCTAAGGGTCAAGAGCAGAAAAAATTGATGTGTAGCCATGATCTTTGGGCCGTGCATCAAATACATGCATGCTTCTGTATTGGAAATCACAAAATCTGCAGGTGCCAGCTATAATGCTATAGTTCCAAGAAGAAGCCGTATCTAAACAAGATCCAGAAACACAGGCATCTTCTCTGGGCTGAAGCTCATTTAAAATGAACTGTGGCAAAGTGGAAAACTGTTCTTTGGTCAGAAGAATCAAACTTTGACGTTCTTTATACAAATCAGGGAAGCTGTGTCATATGGACTAAAGAGGATAAGGACAACCCAGGTTTGTATTAGCTTTTGGTTCAGATGCTTGCATCTTTGATAGTATGGGGTTGCATTAGTGATTGTGGCATCGGCAGCTTGCACATTTGGAAGGACATTATCAATGCTGAAAGGTATATATTAAGCAACATGTGCTTCCATCCAGACGACGTTTCGTTCAAGAAAGACCTTGAATTGTCTAAAATGACAATGCCAAACCACATACTGCATCAATTACAGCAACATGGCTGCGTAGAAGAAGAAGAAGGTCCGGGTACTGAACTGGCAAGCCTTCAGTCCAAATAGAAAACATTTATTGCATCATAAAATAGAAGATAAGACAAAAAAGAGAAAATTAAAATAATCCTAAATTCCTGTTTACTAACAGTGGCAGTTTTAGGCACGGGCAGCATTATTTCATGACATGGGGGAGTGGCACAAGCGTTAAAAAAACTCTTCTGTGCCGCAAAGCAGTTTTCTATTATCTATCTTAACACTGTGTGAATGAACAAGCGCCGTTAGCACTCCCTCCCCGGTATCCCGGTCTTTCATTACTCGGATGTTTACTCTTATGTTTTTTAGCAGTTTTGCTAGGATGATTGCTGCTTATACAAACACGTTTACCTCTGTTTACTACTGAAGCTAAGCTAACTATCAAAAAGTCCAGCTCAGTCCCAAGTGCATCATCAATATGCAGAAGTGATGACTTCATGTACTTTTTTAATGAAAAATTGAAAACATGAGAATAAAAATTAATTCTTTTCATGTAAAACAATATAATTCTACAAATAATATAATCAATGTTATAAATGATTCTGATTATAACTTACAAAACTTAGTTTAATTAATTAAATGATTAATATCATTAATCTCCATATCAAAGCCATCAACCTGTGTTCTAACAACCCCTGTCCTTATCGTACTTAAAACACATTCACACATTGAGTCATTACTAAGAATAATCAACTCTTCACTTAGCACGGGTTAGGTTCCCAAATCCCATTAACGAGCAGTGATGTAAACCTAGGCCCCAGTCAACTTTTTAATTATAGGCCAATCTCCAATCTCCCTTTTATCAATAAGGTACTAGAAAAGTAATAATTGAAAAGTGCAATAATTGTTGCCATGAATACTCTGTCATTATTTACTATGGACTAGGTAATAATTGAGTTGAGAATTAAAATAATAAAATGGTAGATACACCCATGAAGTCCTAAAGTTACCGTAATGCCAGTGTGTCCTGGGATGAACTCAAATTTACACCCCATTATATTTGATGAAAAACATACATTTTGCATGTACTTTGTTGGTTTTTGTAACATTTCCTTAAAATTTCCAAAACATCAATATAAATACACTATATATGCAAAAGTATTTGCTCGCCTATCCAAATTATCAGAAACAGGTGTTTCACTTCCATTGCCACAGGTGTATGAATGCTTCAGCATACCAAGACATTTTTTAACTATTCCATGATCCCAAATTTGTGGAAACAATTTCCTCTTCTCCCATGACTGTGCACCAGTGCACAAAGCAAGGTCTATAAAGACATGGATGACAGAGTTCTGTTCTTAACCTGATAGAACATCTTTGGGATGAATTAGAGCAGAGACTGAGAGCCAGGCCTTCTCATCCAACATCAGTGTGTGACTGCACAAATGCGCTTCTGGAAGAATGGTCAAGAATTCCCATAAACACACTCCTATACCTTGTGCTGCAAAGGGTGGACTGACGTCATATGGAACCTTATATATTAGCCTATATGTGAGTCAAGGCAGGTGAGCAAATACTTTTGGAAATATAGTGTATGTATTAGAGTACTGTTACTGTTAACACGCACACACTTTTTTGTTTACTTATTGTTTGAGCTTATTTTTGGACATCTGAATTCTTTCAGTGCAAAATGAGGGGAACTGACATTGCATAACACAGCAAGTATTGTTCGTCAGTTCTCCCTTCTCGATGTGTGTGTACATCTCATCTTCTTCTCTATTTCACTGTCTTCGGAAGTCTGCTTGATTGAACAAACAATGGATTCCTGGGTTATGTGCATGTGTGTGTATGTGTGAGAGTCCTCGCACGAGCCCTGAGTAGACTCCATGGAGCCAGCCGCCAAAAGCCGATTATAGTGGTGGTGGAGAGGGTGGTGAGATGTCTTCCGACCTATAAATCATATCATAGAGCAATGTGCCGCTTTCTCTCTGCCCACCTCCACTCCAATGTTCCCTCTTTCCCTTTCTCCTTCACACCAGTCTCTCTCGGTACATCCCTATTTATCATGTCTTCAGTGTGCACACTTATCTGTCATATAAAAAGTGACAAAATGACTTTTTATGCTGCAAATACATTCATTGATGCATTAGTCAAATATTCTCTGCACTCTGAATGTAGAATTCAATCTAATCATCTTTCAGGTGACATAATGCCCCTGCCTGTCTGTCAGCAAGCTTTTAAGTATATAAATATATAAATATAATTATACATACATAAATATAAACTGGGAGATATCAATTCTTTGTATCTCCCTGGTACTAATGGTATATAGATTGGTTTATGAAAAACATGTACCCTTTTGTTTCTACCTGCGTCACCATGATGGCCTGCTGCTGCTGTGCCAGCCACTGTGCCAAGCTTATTATTATGCTCAGCATCACTCTGGCTCTCTCGGCCCAAGGTCGAGGGAGAGCAGAGGTTGCCGGATCACGATGCAGAGCGACAAGACCGCCTGGAATTAGCATTCACCTTCTTCCTATGCAGTGCTAAATATTTCAGCACTTCCAGCTGCTTTGTGTTAGAACCCATCACCCGGGAGATAGAACTAGCGAGAAATTGAGAGAGAAAAGAGAGAGAGAGAGAGATAGGGAGGGAGAGAGAGAGCCTCCCTGCTGTACCCCCTGCATGATGCTGCACATCATGTATATCTCTTCTCTTATTCATGTGTTTATTTATTATTTCATCAGCTATGCTCTTCTCTTTCCTCCATCTTCACTGGAGAGAGAGAGAGAGACAGAGACAGAGAAAGGAGTCATTAATTCATTAAAGCACCCTCCTAGCCCTTCCTGTCTACTAGCTCATTTGCCTGCCTCTCTTGTCTCACCCTTTCCCTATCCTCATTCGTGTATTTTTTTTTAAACCCAGCTTTCCTGCATTTCTTGAATAATCTTTTTTGGCACCTGTTCTTGCTCTTTATCAAATATGATTACAAGTAGCTTGAAATCTTGGATATGCGCTAAAATGATTATGCACGTTTTTTTTTATATCATATTGTCCTTTACTTCATATTATCATATTGGTCAGTTGTTAAAAAATAATATAAATGGGGTATTTGTGTGCATTCTATTCCGATATACAAGGGTGAGTCAATAC
>JAOUQT010000011.1:8025918-8042176 GCA_025769995.1 Xyliphius kryptos | reverse complement strand
TCTTATACTCTTGTCAAATACATACGCAAGTCAGTGACAATTTCAACAGCCCCAATTCATCTAGCATGCATGTCTTTGGAATGTGAAGGAAACCGAAGCACTCGGAGTGAACCGACACAAAACACAGGGAGAACATGCAAACTTTACACAGAAATTCCTAGGTTGCCCGAGCGAGGGATCAAACCCAGGTCCTCTTACTAACTACTATGTCACCGTGCCACCTTTGCTTTGTAATAATGTTATGTTTAAATACACATTTAACTATTCAACAAAATGTGGGTCAATTAGTTTGTAATTCATTACAAATATTTGTACGTACATGCTTTTCTATTTTTTTCCCCCAAATACAATATGTCAAGCCCCATCAATCCTCTAATATTGACCAAGTTATTTCTGACACCTTTAGAACTCTTGGTGATAGAAAGGTCCCTAAACATACATTTTATCTTATAATTTCTATTTTATAATTCTAATCAGCTGTGTTCGTAGTTGAATCATTGTTCTAGCATTTACTGTTTATTTTTTCAGCTTCATGTGATTTTACACTGATGACATGCAAGGTTAGTACACAAGGGCACACAGTAGCTCAAACGTGAAGAAATTAGAATATTGTCTCAGTACTCTCAAGCTGATGTTCTTCCCTTGCACATGGCCCTTAGCACTTAATTTAACTAAGTTGTATAAATGAATTGCAAGACAATCTAAATAAAGAGCATTGATTTGAACACAAATGTAAGTGTTGGAGGGAGAGAGAATCTTTTTAAAAGAGACAGGCAAACTATACAGAAAGGTTCCAGGTTTCAAAACTACTCAAGCTGTGTATTTAATAAAAAAATGTACAGAACTGCCTTCAGACTATTGTCAATTCATTAAATAAATATTTTATTATCAGTGAAAATAAATACATTTTCTTAAGATAGAATCAATAACATTTCAAAAAGCATTTCTGGGAGTGAGGTTATGGACAGAAACAACGCCAGGTAAAACCAAGCCAGGGGTCCATGTGCAATGCCACACATATATCATACTCATATGTCTGCAGAACATACAGATGTAAAGAAAAACTAAGGTCACCTGAATTTAAGGTAGAGAAACTGACTCAATACAAAGATATATATATATATAGAGCAGACCTGCAAAAGTTCCCATCACAAAACTAATTTAACCGAGTCCCTTTCAAATACAAATGCTCACTGATGGTGCAGCTTCACTAGTGTGCTACAGAACAGGAATACAACAGTGGTTATAATAGATATTAAACATGGTTTTAACTAAAAAAAACTAGTGAAGGTCTAACAGATGGCTTTTTTGACCTTGTGCATCACAGAGTTTCCAGCTTTGTTATCCTAGACTATGTGGCTCAGGCATATTTCCATGAGCTGTGTGGCCTAAGAGGGAAGTGGAGCACAGTTTTTGTGGAACAGAACAATTTCCAACATTATTTGCGATTTCTACTCAAAGCCCAGCTGATTTAAGCAAATCCTATTACTTCCCCACAAGAGGGGAGTCTTCTATGTAAGTTACAGACATAGATATGGTGAAGAAATCCATTAATAATTTCCTTTTTGTATTTATGAGGCCACTGGAGAGACTGGATTCACTGACCTTGATTAAGTGTGTTTGTGTGTGTGTGTTGATCCTGCAAGGTAAGCTTCTAACGTGTGACACCATTAGGGAATAAAACCTGTAATTAAGACAATGCTTGGATCGATCAATTAATTCAAACAGTAATTGCACATACAGGAAACTTTAATAAAAAATGTATTGCCATAGAATGCTAAAATGCTGTCATTGTGTATTTTGCAGTCTGCTACAAGATATCACAGCAATATGTGGTATAAGGGACATTACACAGTGGCACTGTATTGTCAAACTCATGTTAATCACAGTATCGTCAAATTCTAAGACATCGATGGACCACTTATGAGCACTACATACATTTCATTTATAGAACTTGATGTCAAAAATATGACTGGTTCCATTTTACTGAAACTATTATGCGCAATGTTCGTAATTCCAATTTTCTACGAGTGAAGCCCCAATATTTTCCACCAAAGCAAAGCTATTTGTATTTTTTTTATTCCATTTTCTTTTTTGAGAACCTAATGCTGCTTCTTTAAGGCAGTCCTGGAGCTATGACAAACCAGCAGGGAGCAGACTCAGCAGTTAACGACAGAAACTAATAAGACATTCCAGTGCTTTTCAAGCTGTTTCTCGTCATGTCTATAAGCAAAAAAAGGGACGGCCTCCAGCGAAGGGTTGACACTTATGCACCAGCCAGTGTATTTGGTTAAATTCTGTTGAAGTAATAGAAACTATTAAGCTTTTAAACTTTCAATTGTGTCAAAATGCAATGCTTATGCCAATGACGGTTGTCTTGAAGGACTCAACAGATTAAAGTAAAAATAAACAGTGTCACACTATGCAAATTATATATACCTAGTTCCAGTATGACATTAATCCTAAGCTTTAGAACTTTGGAATATTTGAAAGTATATTTGGGAGTCGGTGATGAAGTACCAGCCTTCAATAACCAAAAATACTTACCCAAACCATTATTCTTATAACTTGCTTAATATAAAGCACAATTATCATACGAGCTAAAAAAGGTTCTGTTTTTGGTGACTATAATAAATATATTTCTAAAATGCCAGGGATGACCCCAGGGAGGCAAGAAAGGCTATATACCTTGATCTAATCAAGGCTGATCAACACAAGTCACATTCAACCCTGGTCCAACTGAGCTACATTGTCACCCCAGGGGAATGAGAGAAAAAAGTTGGCTGCTACCTCACAAAAAAGGTGAATCACAGAGTTGTAATAATTCAGGGAAAACGCTTTCTTCTACTTTGCCAACAAGTGGGGCAGGTCAGAATGTACTACGGTGTGTTTACATATAGCATATGTTTACAAAGTCATTTTAATTTCAGACCAGTAAAACTGGCTTCCCTTGCAATATCCTAAGAATTTATACAAGCAACAAACTTGTCACTGCCTGGAACAGATGTGAATTAAAATTTCTAACTGGCTGCTCAGCAGCTGACAGTACTGGGCTGCTGTTTGCAAACAAAGTCTGAGAAGAAGTCAAACTCATTCTGACCAAGTGAGAGTTCAGGCAATTCTTGTACCCTGTCCAAGCCAAGTTCTAGCACAAGAGACGTTAGAACTTCCTCGTCAATCAAGTCCGTATCCATGACGTTAAGGCCCAGTGTTGGGCCGCCCATTCCCATCTGCATGCCTGCCAGTTGGTTTGGGGCCATCCTGTACGGTCCACCATGTCCTACGTGGTGTCCATTACCTGGGCCAATTGGAAGTGCATGGTACTGAGTGTTGAGTTTCTGCAGATGCATGCTGGCCATAAGCTGCTGAGGTGTGCTTAGACCTCCACCTCCTCCACTCATATACTGCTGATGCTGCTGAGGTGCCTGATTCTGTGGATGCATGTGATGTTGAGCTTGAGGGTGCTGTGGCCCTGGTTGTTGGTTCACTCCACCATACATCATGTTACCCGTTTGCATTTGATGATGATGCCCATTCCCCATCTGTCCATTCATCATGGGCCCCATACCGACCCTTTGCCTCATCGACGGATCCAGTGAACCTTGTGGAGCTCTGTTGTAGTGCATCAACTGACCATTTGGAAGGGTACGCATGCCTGGCTGAACCATATGCTGTGGGTGACTGTTCATTCCCATGCGGAACCCATGACTCATGGGCATCATCATGTGATCAGCCATGGTTTGGAAACAATGCTGCAGAGACAAGACAGAAATGTTAAATAAAGAAAAGGGCAAACCACAAACAATTCCTGTCACAACAAAATGCCATGTATGAAATAAATCTGTAGCCTTTCCTTATTTTATGTCACAATATGTTCATTCTAATATTTCTGAACACAGATCTGGACTAATCAATAAACTGCAATGGACAGACCTAGATCCAGTGTACCACTTGCCTTTATCTATCCCTTTAAACTCCTGGTAAATGTGCTCACACCACCAGACACAAAGCCTAGGCGTTTAGTGTATGAGCACAGAGCTAAGAAAACAATGCAGTTGAAGCAGACCTGAGCCGCTGGGAGCATCAAAACAAATATCACCCAAGATCCCTAGACAAAGTGCTCAGCAAACAAAGCCTCAAAGAGACAACGAACAGAGATACAGAGCACAGAATACTGGAAATAATGATTGCTGTACAGGTCATAGGGACGCAGTATAAGCTGAGATTAATATAATTGGTAGATCAACTTGAAAATACTTTACATCATTGCACATCCAGGAATTAAAATAAACTAGGGTTAAGTAGGCAGTCCTACAAACAAGCTGTTATAATTAACTGACCTTATGGGGGGGGGAAATGTTGCATGAATCAGAAGTAATGGTTACACAATGTGTCTTGGCTGTGTTAATAATCTTAGTGTAATGTTTTGAGACAGGAGGAGAATATCTCTTTGTCCCTTTTCTCACATCTAATCAAGTGATCTACTGTATCATCTGATTTCTAAACCATTATTAGTATTGCTGTGTGTGCATTAATTATCTCAAGATTGAAGGGCATTGGAAACCCGCAAATCTGGTATTGATCTGTTAGAAAGTGGATTTACACTGAGGTTTCTTTCTGGGGAAAAAACAGTTCCATCAAATAAGCTTTTTAGAGGAATTCAGGATACTAAAGCATTTAACACATTTTAAAGATACAATGATCTAGTCGTTATAAATGACAAAAATCGCGAGCCAAGTACATTTTAAACACAATACTTTTCTTAGAACAACTTTTGATCAGATGATGCGTCAGCATTAACATCCAGTTTTGCCTTTTTATTACTCGCCTTATAATAAAGATTATTCTATTATTCCAAGGCGCTCGCGCTGGTATAGTCTTCAGCACGCATACACGGCACACACACACAAATTCATACGCACGTACCAGTTAAAATATGGCTCTGCCTTTTTCTGAAGAATGTCCTAAGGTTTTTCTCCTGATATTCCAAAGCACGCTCGCCGTAGGTTCTCTCTTCCAGTCCCTGATATGGGAGATCACTTTCTGGGTCAACTCCGCGATTATCTATAGAGCGGAACAGAAAGAGGGGAGGAGAAGGGCGGGGCTGGTTCTAAAACACACCCTCTATGCCCTCCTTTATTTTGTTGTGATTGGTCCTTTCATTTTAACAAGGCGAGCGAATTTACGTGAGACGTAGGCACGTACGCGCGTTTCCCCGGAAACGCTACAGAGCCTTCGCGAGTACGCGAATGTTCTGATTCTTCTTTAAATGGAGTAGAACACAAGCGGAAAGATCTTATTTTCTTTATTTGCGCCGTTTATTTGCCTTAGATACATTTCCGTGATGTTCCTAAAGGATTTTAAAATACTATCTAACTACAAATATATCCCATTAGAACATAGTTGTCTAGTTTAATCCACACTACAAATAACTCAAAACAAGTATGTATATACAGTGAACAATCTGGATTATGGCTAAATAGCAGGTCTATCAAACTTTATTGATTAATTACAGCATGTAGATACTGGCGACAAACTCCTCATGATCGAGTTACAATTGACCAAGGCCCACTGCCGCAGTGCTACATCTCTATTTTTATGCTCATATCACAGACCTATCCATGATAAAAGTAGTTTAAGTTACTTCATTTACAGATAGCTGGTAAATGTCAACTGTTTTACAGTGGGCATAGCATACACCTTACATGAGACCCGTTTTTAAAGTAACCACCATCGCAGCACTTTACCAGTCATAATATGCCACATGCCAAGTGTTCCTATCCACTTATCAGTCATTGTAAATTACTGAAACTTGGACCCGTATTCCATCTGTGGATGCATCATAAATTGTAAACTTCATTCCTATAATAAAGTGATTAAAAATTATTACTTTATTATTGTACCTAACTAAAATACTCAGTCTATGGGTAAAGTTAGCATTAACATATTGTAAGAGAGACTGCGTTAATTGTTCTCTGCCAAGGCGATCAGATTTTCAAGCTACTGTATATCCAAGGACACAGTTCCCCCACTTTCCATTACATTGTGCATCAGGTGTTTTGTGAATCATTGTACACAAACCTTAGGTGCCACTCCATCATAGGCCACAGTCACACACAGATCTGTACACTAAGGGCCACTTTGGAAACACCAATCAACCTGATGCACATTTCTTTGGAATGCGGAAGGAAACCGGAGAATACCCGGAGAAAATGGGGAGGAAATTATTATTATTATTATTATTGTAGCTATTTACTCGCTGTGGTAATCGCTGATGAAGGGAAATGCAGAAAGAAGTGTATACATGATGATACAATTTGTGTGTTATAATAGTATATCATACTATGTAACAATATGCATGTCATATACCACAGTTTCACAGTTATTTGGTATGGATACGTTAATTTATGCGTTACCTCACAGCTGTCACTTTCGTTATGCTCCATACTTTTAGTCACTGTACACAGTAATTATACTGTTACTTGTAGACCTGTGTAAAGCATAGACATTGTTTTTATTTATTGTTTGTTTATATATTCATTTATTTCATTTTTATTGTTCTTTAATCTACTTTATGATGTGCTGGAACTGCTGTACCACCTGCTTTTTCTTCCATAGAGACAGATTAAGTAATCTTAATCTAATGTATCTAATATGATGTTTTACTGTTGTTTGATTACCAGCATTACACTTCCAATAAATTGTCCTTTAAATAAAATGGATAAAACAAGGTTTGAGAGCTGCACCCAATAGGATCAGGTCAAGCTTCAGCCATTTGTCTGGTGTAAGTGGCTTATTTACCATTTGAAAAGGAAAAGCCTGGAGATTCATGTGCTTGTGTGGAGGGAGAAAGCACCCCCTGAGATGGAGGCATGCTGGCACCAAGCATGTGCTAATGACATTGCGCCAGCCGTACTGTTTTCATGCAGCACTTAGCCACAGTCCAGGCAATACACACACACACAGACATGTGAGACAAGGAAGTCCAATTCTCCAGGCTGTGCCAAATAACTCTGTTTGCTCATACTCTTGAGGAATTTAAAAGGATCATCTCTCTCTCTCTCTGTTTCTCTCTCTATCTCTCTCTCTCTCTCTCTCTCTCTCTTTTACAGTGCTGCTCTTTTTTAGGGCAGAATGTAAGCAGGAAGCATTTTTCTATCTCTATGCAAGACAAAGTCCATATTTCAACTACTGTAAATAAAAAACCTATGACATTTCTGTTTTTCCTAATTTAGAACAAAATATGCTTTCAGTTCCCCCTGATGCACACATAAATGTTTATAATTTTCTTATGCTACTCATCTACTGTACATCTACTGCTACTGTTTTTGTACTCATCCTTGTTCACAAAGTTGTAGGCTTGCGGGTAAGGAACCGGCCTTGAGACTGTAGTCTTAAGTCTCTGGTTCAATTCCCAGTACTGCTAAGTCGAATATCGCTAAAGTAAACTTGGGCAAGGCACATAACCTTGGATCGCTCGCTGGGCACTGTAGAGGCTGTTTACCGCTCAGGGATTGTGTGTATAAATGTGTGTTTATTTGCATGGATGGGTTAAATGTGGAGGACAAATTTACTGTGTGTAAGCATAGTGGCAAATAGATCACTTTTTCAAAAATTAATCACTGCCTTTCTAATATTTAGTCCTTGACTTATTAATAAGCATTAAATATGATTTCTATACATATACACTCTTAAGCAACATTCTCAAATGATTTCCCCCTGGCTAATAACTGGCTGGTTAAATTTTTTTATTAATTACAACACACAGACATCGGGGGACATCCTAAATATGCAAGCCAACACCGGTCCATGCAGCAGCTCTGCCAGTTTACTTGAATCTTACGAGAACGCTTGCCCCCTAGACTTCCTAATAATTATTACATATTGTGTAAGCAGGATCAGGTTATACAAGAGGAAACCAGGAAATAATCTACTGTTCATGTAATTGTCCATCAGAATTATTTGATTTTTATATCACATAGCCATTGGGGAACATCCTCCATATGCAAGCCAAACCATGCCCACTACGCAGCTCTGCTAGCTTCCTTCTCTACTTTGACATTCTTTTCTTGGGTGAACCACAAATGGCCATATGCTGTGTCATCTTTTGCTGAATATTGGTTAATTGTTCCTCTACTCTTGGTACTCCCATGATATTGTGGTACAACCCACAAGTGCAACTGTTGCTGAAATATTGGCTCCACACCTCCAGCTCCAAATGTTTTTCTGTGGTCACGTCTCTAGGTTTAGCCATAACTGGTAGATGATGCCTTCTGTTGTGCAAAGGACACAGAACACCTAGTGATGAGCTGATTGTGACATTACCAATTTTAAACATTTTATCAGTAATAATATGTCATCTGCCAGGTGTATCTAATTCAGTGTTCGTTCAATGTAGTTCAATATCGTTTGTCATTTTGTCTTTCCTCTCACTGTAATTTAGACATGTCGGGTTTTTTTTGTAGTTCACCCTGTTACTCGGTTTCCTGACAGATAACGACAAATGTCTTATTGAGCCATATTTATCTTTTAGATCCGTTTGCCTAGATATGTATATATATATATATATATATATATATAGTTGAATTATCTGACTATTGGCTTGCAGTATTTGACAATGCAGTCAGTCTTTGCAGACTTTTAATCAGAGAACATTTTGTACATGGATTTATAATCTTGTTTTTATTCAGTCAGCAAAATAGACGTCAAGCCTGATGACACTGAGATAGTATATAGGCATAGAGTATATAGGCAAATAATTCACGCATCAACAAACTGAGAATTAGGAAATGGTAGACAACATTGAGTCTTAAATAAACCTGTTAGAATACAGTTTATTCTATCTGGCACTTTTGAAGCTTCAAAAAATATTATATAAAATTTAAATGTTTTGCTCAAAGCCAGACTGGACAGAAATGTGTCTTATGTGACAATGACGTCGACTGAGAATTATCGCAGTCCACAGATAACAACATACAGCAGTTAGACAACTAAATCTAGCTAATCTGGAAACATAGCAATTAAAATGTTATGTTGTGTAATCTCCATGTCACAATTTTTCAGGAAGCCACAGAAAATCAATAAAAGTAATTGTTGGACATTTTATATGCTTTTTTCTTTTGCATTGTTATGCTGTCCTGAAACAAGCTAGGTTGTAATCAGGCACTAATAGCATGAAACTGTTAATTTTCAATAAACTTGTTACACTAGACTTGGATTTCTGCTTCTGGTTCAAAGGATTGAAACCTTATGTGGCATTCAGCTGTTCCGCATCAGGAAGTGTTGTATTTTACATTCTGATATGCTTTTTTGTTAACCACAGCAGAGTAATTTGTTATGTAACTATAGCCTTCCTGTCAGCCTAAACCAGTCTGGCTAAACCAGTCTCCTGCAAACTATCTTAAACAAAACATTTGCATCAACAACTTTTACTGGAGGGTATTATTTTAACCATAACCTTAAAACTAAAAACACTGTTATGTATGTCCAGATCAACAGTTTGAAGTAGACAAACAGTAGGAATGGCACAAAAACCATTTGTCACAAGTGGAGTGAGGTCATATTCCGAGTCTGGTGTTTTTTTTTTTTGTTAATATTAAATAAATATTTAAACGTGCAATATTGTACATAATCTTAGGCACTCTATTCGTTTTTAATAGAAATGTTGTTAGAGATGATTATTTTTAAGTATTCTGCATTAGTTTGAGGAACAATATCATGTTGGATTTCCAAAACCTCACTTTTTAAAAACAATTATAGCTAAAATGTTAGCAAATTATTAAATAACATAAAATACACAGTGAAGTTCTCTGGGTTTTAAGAATCAAAGGGCATACACAGACAGGGAAATCAGAATCGCACCTGAGCATGTTTTACACCCTGAGTGCAGTTCGTTTGAGTAGTGTCAGTGCACCTAATCTCGCCAGTTGCACAGTTGAAGATGTGGCTGGGGCGTGATTCACTAAGCTCAGGTGTGGTACGCTCGTAGTGTGATATCTAAATGTGCCTGAGCATGACTTTTCCATTCAGCAAATACATATTCACTCACACACATATATCTATATATATATATCTAGTCACAGCGTGACTGAGCTTTTGCATGTTCATGGTGTAAATACATTATTTCCAAATGCACTATTATAACACAATTTATATTTATAATGAATATTTGCCCAATTACACAATGTACATCTCTGCTGCAAATAAATGTGCAGTTTTACCATTTAATCTTGATAAGATTAAAGTAGTATAGCGCAGCTCTGTTCTTCTGCCCTTATGCTCAAGTACTCAAATATAAAGGCAATTTCCTTCCAAATCCTTGCAAAGTGTGAACAGAGCCCTTTGGGGACCAGGATTAATGTAATAACAGCAGATAAATTTAGCCTTGCCTTTTTTATCTGTACCCACATCCCTGTGCAGGTCAGAGCAGTATTGGGAAACACATTTAGTACATTGTGAAAGGGACAAAACCGATTTAAATACAGTAGTGTGGTCTGCAGAAAGATCAGCCGCACCCTTTACACACACATGCACACACACACACAAACACATAAACAAATACACATCAGCAATCTCCTTAAAACAAAATCGCCTTTACCCCCGTTTAATTAGGACTTAGACTCCACATGCATTTACTCTCTCTCTCTCTCTCTTTCTATTAAATTCAATTCAGCTTACTGTATAGAATTGACTGTATATATATGTATATATATATATATGTATATATATATATATATATATACATATATATAGTATTGTTTCTCTCTAATGTGTGTTTTTTTATCCATATCTCCATACTGACATATTAATTTGTGTTTCTATTTTGTTATACTTGGCCAGTTTTATTTTCACACCGTGAATAGCAAGTACTTCATCAAGTTTTAATTCTTCAGTTTGGTCATTCACTGCATTAGCATATCTCTCTCTCTCTCTCTCTCTCTGGCCCTGGAGCTTCTCAAACCATAGAAAGCTAACACTGATTAATGCTTCATCTCTGTTTAAAAAACATCCAAATCAGACAATAAATAAGAGTATTGTGTCCTTTATTTAGGAGTAGTTCAAGACTGAAATATCATCTCTACTTTCAATTCACGTATCTGTAATCGGGAACTCTATTTAGCAATGCCTGATGCTAAAACTATTAGTTAGTCTCTTCAAGCCACACAATAGCAGAGTTTAAAAATGCAAATTAAGCAATTCAACATTTGACCAATTTTTGGTTATAAAAACCTCTACACCAAAGTTGTATGTATGCACTTAATCACACTTTTCTATAAACTAAAATCTGTATACAGTAGAATAAAACTAACTAGGAAACAAAAATGGCTCTCTTTCACTTTTCTCTCTGTCTCTGTTTTCCCTCCCCCGCACTGCAGCACCACCAACTCGCTTCATTTTAATCCAATCCACTCTCTTCATGCATTGTCACAACATGGCTGATATAATTTTGCCAACACAATTACAGGCCAGAACAAATCAAGAGCCAAGTAAAAAATAATTGCAGCCAGTTAAGGCCAACCCATAGCTGGCACCCATCTTAACCTTCATCGTGGGCAGCTGTACATGAAACTAAACAGACCAAGTTACATTCTCTCAGTCGCCATAGGGCATGAAAGTGTTCGAAAACTGTTATAGATGTCCAGCTGTTTCAAAGATTTTATAAAGGCAGATTGTCCAAATATTTTTACAGCTGTTTGCTTGTGTATTTAAACTTGTGTTTGGCATGGCATGCACACTCTGGAATGTCCTCATGATCCACCCATCCCAATGTGGCCTTGGCTTGAGAGCTGGCTACAGAGTAGGAAAATATACCTCCCATTTCTCATGTACAGTTTTAAAGTGTGTGTAATGACATGTAAAGAGCATTAAAGAATATAAAACCCTTCACAGTAGATGTATCTCAGACATATTAATATTCATCTGAAACATTGATATGTCAGATATCAAAGCATAATGGATTTTTCAACTTCAATAGCCAATTAATAATTTATTAATTTCTTTTAGAAATCACAGTTGGTGTTAAATAAAATACATTTTGAACCAGCTCATCCACCATTAAGCACACAACATAAGTGAACATTTTAAGAAAGTTTGGGGTTAGCTTGAGCAGTGGGGCTGTACTGACCACTTTAAAATCCTTATGTGAAATTTGTAAAGTTTGAGACAGATTTGTGCCTCAGGACTGGAATCCCTTGGAATTCCTCTTTTCATACTTAATATTGATGACCTCACATACTTCCAGTTAAACTGCTCATTGTACAACCATCTAGAACAGTGTTATACCTGGCCTACATGGAAGGATAATCATGCCATTTGAGACTGATTTGTTGCTCTCGACAATCACATGTAGATTCTGGATTAAAGAGTGCTTATGTAATGTGTGGAGTCAATAATTCAATCTTCAGTCATGTTCACAATTTATGAATTATGTAGTGTTGGGTGCATGCAGAAAGTCTGGTTTGAAATACAAGGTTTATGTCAAGCATTATAGACTGCTGATTAATAAGAGTTGCGGTGAACACAACTTACCTGCTCTCACAATGTTGCAGTTTACAAGAAATTCCAAAAAGATTATGAGGACTCATCAGTCATGTGTAGAATCTGAAAGTGTGGGGTAAATTAATCATGGCAGATTGTGTAGTGTGGTGACATTGGAAACTAACAAATGAACAAGCAAAGAAAAATAGTCAGAAAATATAGTAAACTATAACAGATGAATACCTTGGTCTGGCCAGTAGCCACACATGGATGTGAAACCTGGACACTGAGGAAGGAGGAATGATTCATGGACAAAGTTAATAACCACTGAGCAAGTCTACAAAATGGCCAAAACAGAAAAGTGGTTACTGAACCACGTCAAATTCCGCAATCTACGTTACTACGGGTGAGTGATGAGGCAGCACATGACAGCATAGAATGAGGTGTTACGACAGTAGAAGAGGTGGAAGACCATACTTGTGCAAACAACACCAGACTGAGGGCATTAAAGACACACTAAGTAAGCGGACTTGTCTGTGTAGCCAACAATTATGAAATGATAATGTCATACAACATGGCACAAAATATTTAAAAATGCCATGTGAGACAAGCTTTCATTTTATAACCGAACTCTTATCTTTTAAATAAAAATGTAGGTTATTTTTAAGTATTTAGTGAGTGCGCATACTAAGACATTTATAACATTTTTATAAATTTGAGTGGATGACTATGCCTCTATCTTTTTTAAATGCTCATACAAAATGAAGAACATAGAGTATATATAAGAATATAAAGAATAGAATCATTTGTCACATATACATGACTGCACAGTGAAATTGTTTTCTTCGATTTTCCAATCTTTTTTAGGCAGTAAGGGGTAAGAACCTTGTTCAAAGACCCAGTAGTACTGGAGCTTGAACCTCGAACCTCGAACCTGCTGATCAGTGACACAGAGCCTTAAACGCCACTGTCCATTCGAATCTAAATCCCGCGTGTGTCTGCTATAAAATTAACAGATTGCAGTCTTATTTAATTGCTGAAAACCACATTTTTGTACTAGTAAGTAAGCTGTAAATAAGGATGTTTGATGTATCTAAATGAATCCACACAGAAACCTACAAGTACTCTGTGTCTCATCCGCATTGTCAGCTATGCAGAAGGAGTTCTCTCTTTCCTCCTCCATTTCTTTTGTTTCTCCTCATGTTTATCAGCATTAGGGAGGAGTCACCACCTGTTGTTTCAGATAACCAGCATGTGTTTTGTGTGTGTGTATATATAGATGCAGGTGTGTAATCTTGTGTCTAAAGCAAGAGCGAGTGAGAGAGATATCTGTAACTGTGAGAGGGGTGAGGTCAAGATGGAGCTACACTTCTTCCTACACTGCCAAAAAAATGTAAAACCATTTAAACATCATTTATCAAAATCTAGAGACCCTGAGCCAATTTGAACAATTAATCATTTTTCTGTGTCAAGGAAAACAGTGCGAAATATGTGGCAACATGTCACACCTATAGACAGTGAGTAACATCCACACCCACATCCTTCTAAACACTGCCTATACCATAAAAGTAATGTAAATACAGGTATTTATAATTTACTATAAATATCTATGAAATATCATGCCATTCAACATGTTGGTTGACTGTATGGATGAGTCAGCTTTCTCCAATTCTTTCTGTTTTGTAGCGTGTAGCTGTCTAGCTCCTGATAATCCAGGCCATGTTGTGAATTTCCGTAATGTGAGTGCCTCCCCACAGGCCCATAGTAATGTAACTTGCAGGATATGATGTTGATGACAGGATATGATGATGACATCTTGTAAACTTGTTCAGTGGCGATCATCTTTATCCAGGAGATCCTCAACAACTTCCAGAGGCACTTGTTCTCAAAAGACTGAATACAACTTTCTTTTCCTAATTCATCAGTTGTGTTCTTCTTGGTTAAGTTGCTAACTGATGCTTTTCCATATCTTTGTTAATCTGACCATCACCACCATGTCTATTGCCATTCTTGCCCTCACCTTATCTGCAGTGTTTGGTACTTTAAATCCTTGATATGTAATAACTTGCTCCAAACGCGAATCTGCCATGATCTCCAGTATTACTTAAGGGTTGATCATTACTTCCGTTTTTACCTATTGCACCTTATATTATTGTTATATTATATAATGTTTTTTATATTTTCTTGCTATAATTATTTTGTTATGTACACTTATCAGCCACTTTATTAGGTACACCTTGCTATCAAAACATTTGATCCCATTTTGCTTTAAAACTGCCATAATTCTTTATTGCTTACTTACTTACAAAGACAATATTCTGCATTTATTCTTTGTAATGATTGGCTATTTGAGTTACTGTTGCCTATCTATCATCTCAAACCAGTATGCCCATTCTTCCCTCACATTAACAAAAGCATTTTCGTCTGCACAACTGCCCCTGACTGGATATTTTCTCTTTTTTAAACCATTGTCTGAAAACCATAGAGATGGTTGTGCATAAAAAAAGCACAGTAGATCCTCAGTTTCTGAAATACTCAGACCAGCCCATCTGGCACCGACAGCCATGTCACATTCAACGTCACTTAAATCACATTTGTTCCCCACTCTAATGTGTTGTTTGCACTTCGGAAAGTTGTCTTGACCACCACTACATACCTAAACGCCTTGAGTTGTGGCTATTTGATTGGCTGATAAGATATTTGTGTTAAAAAGAAATTGAACAGGTTTACCTAAAAATTTTTCAGTGAGTATATTTTCTTATTTTTTATCATTATTTAATGACTTTTCACATTTCACTACATTTGTTCATTTAATGTCTGTGTGCTTTAATGTCTGTGTTACTGAATCAGCCATGCCAATAAACCATTCTGAATCTGAATCTGAGCGAGAGAGAGAGAGATAGAGAGAGAGAGAGAGAGAGAGAGAGAGAGAGAAGCTGAAACAAGACTAAAAATGGCACAATCATCAAAGAATAGTCAGAGAGAGAAAAAGAGATAGATTAAAGAAAATAAACAGGGGGGTGCTTAGATTCCTGCAACTCAAGTTGTTAAAGCCATGCTTTGCTTCACTGCTTCGATTGGTGGTCATTTACCCTCCTCCATACAGCCAAAGCTCTGACCTCACACTTACAAGTAACAATTTTACACCACTGTGCCAAAACTCTGATCTTATTACCCTACTCCCACTGAAGAATTAAAGTTCACTCACTAACACGAGCATGGCGTTTGTTACACCACTATTACAATACTTAATGCATGGCTTCTGTTTTATTATTCAGGGAAACAAAAGTTGGGCTGCTGTGTAAAATGTAATTTCAGAATGCAGCAATTTAAGATATTTAAGTGTTTCTAATATTGTTCTACAATTTCCAGAGGCAAATTCTCACCATTTGTCCATCTTTGATATACTCTGCCTCTTTTTTATTCATGTTTTCCTTTGATGAGGATTGCAATAAATGTTGGACCTGTTTCAGAAACATTGAAATTAATACAGAGATTATCTTTGCTACAAATGCAGTGCTAGACAGACCAAAAGAATTACTTATATCTTATAAATGTTTTAGGTCTATATTAGAGCATAACCTGTCTTATATAATGCATGTGGAACAGTTTATAATGTATAAAGTGAGAATTTTATTACTGAAACACCTGAAACACCTGTCATTTTAGTGTGGGAGGCTTCATGGCTAAATTGGACAAGGCTTGTGGCCAATCTTCATTAATTGCACATTGCACCAGTAAGAGCAGAGTGTGAAGGTTCAATTAGCAGGGTAAGAGCACA
>JAOUQT010000011.1:8005312-8018774 GCA_025769995.1 Xyliphius kryptos | reverse complement strand
GTCCAATTTAGCCATGAAACCTCCCACACTAAAATGACAGGTGTTTCAGTTTCATTGTCTAACCCCTGTATATGTGGTAAAGAAATGAGCATGCAGAAATATATGAGGAAAAATTATTGGTATTAAAAAAGAATTTGTTAACCAGTGTTGTAAATGAAAGATGGAAAAGGTCAAATACCTGAGACTGCTGCATAAATAAATAGAGTTCATTGAGCTCTTTTGCTGTTTATCATGTATTTCACATTCTGAGTTCAGAATTAAACTTTTGTAAAGTAAAAAATATGTTACTGTGTTAGTGTAGGCTACATCTAATCACATGAGTAGTTTTGAAAGCATGAGCATAGACTAAATCACAGTTATCCAAAACAGATAGGTCTAAAAGATAAGTGGAATGTGGGTTAAAAGTAAATTTCAGCTGCCTAATATTTAATATGTATGAGGGACTTTATAAGGGACTTGATGTATATGTTTTGTTTAATTTATATAGATTTATTGTACAATGGCAGACTAAATGCCTGAGTTGGACAAAATACATGTAAATGTAAGGTAGTGAAATTAAACAATTAGATTAGAAGATTAAACCAAAGAAACTGAGACATTGAGTGTAATTTACTAGTTTGGAATTGTTTTCTTGAACTTCTTGAACATAATTAAACATATATTGATGAATGAACGAATTAAGCAGGTATTGATAAATGATTCAACTGATTAATTGTATAAATTATTGAATGGAGGAATGAATAAATGTATATAATGATGAACTTATCTGGGTGGATATCAAACGTTTTGTACAGTGAAGCCAGAAAGTATTTAATCAGCCAGTGATTTTTCTAGTTCTCCTACTTAGAAAGATGAGAGAAGACTGTAATTTTCATCATAGGTACACTTCAACTATGAGAGAAAAAATAAGAAAAAAAATCCAGGAAATCACATTGTAGAGTATGGTGGATAATAAGTATTTGGTCAATTCCAAAATTTTAACTCAATACTTAGTAACAAACTTTTTTGACAGTGACAGACGTCAAGCGTTTTCTGTAAGTCTTGACCAGGTTTGCACATTGTAGCTAGTATTCCTCCATTCCTTTATGCAAATCTCTTCTAGAGCGGTGATGTTTTGGAGCAACATGGATTTTCAGCTTCCTCCACAAATTTTCTATGGGGTCTGGAAACTAGCTAGGCCACACTTTTTATGGAGACACTCCTTTTTTGCCCAAGTAGTGTGTTTGGCTCATTGTCAAGCTGGAAGACCCAGCAACGTTCCATGGTCACTGATGGAAATTTGGCTTAAAATCTTATGATTCTTTCCCTAACACTGATCGGTCGCCCTGTCCCCTTTGCAGAATAACAGTCCCAAAGCATGATGTTTCTACCCCATGCTTCACAGTAGGTATGGTGCTCTTAGGATGCACTTCTTTCACCAAACACAATGAGATTTTGGTTTCATCTGACCACATGATATTCTCCCAGTCCTCTTCTTGATCATCCATATACTTTTGGCAAACTGGGCATATACTGGCTTTATCAGAGGGACATGCCTGGCACTGCAAGATTTAAATCCCTTTCGGCATAGCGTGTTACTAATGGTACTAATGGTATTTACTTTGGTCCCAGCTCTTTGCAGGTCATTCATCAGGTTCCTCTGGATATTTGCTTACTAAGCTCATGATCATTTTGACCTCATGATCAGTTATGATGAAAATGAAAGACCTCGCTGATATTTCTAAGTAGGTGAACTTGCACAATCAGTGGATCAGCATATATATATTCTTGACTAATGTTAAATTTTAAAATGTGCATGTCTTCTGTAAATTCTTACAGTATAACAGTTACCATTAATTTCCTAACATACTTAAAAAAAGTCTTGATCCCGTTGTCTTTCTAAATACAAAAAACTGAAATAAGAAAACATTCCTAAATATCAGAATCTATTTAAAACTGCAAGAGGTTTAGAATAAAATTAAAAAGGTTTAGATTAAGTTTGTGGTAGAATAAAAATAAAATTCGAGCTTCTTATCCACATACCCATAAAGAATGAGGCTTATGTAACTGTTCCTTATGAAGAATGACCTCAAAAATAAGATACACTTAATGAGATTTTAGTCATTCTTGAGTGGCTGGAAATCTCTAACATCTCCACTGTCTGAAGACACAGACATGTCATTAAGTATTGTTAACACTATCCTTATTGTTTATTTGTATTATTTATCTGTTTATTGAATTAAAGCTTGTCATAAGAGAAACTTGATGACTAAACATAGAAGATTTTTTATATGTGTTCTGGGAGTGTAGCCAATCACTGGGCAGAGAAATGCTTAGACGGTGCACAGTATGCCCGTAAACAGGGATGAAGGAAAGTGTGTGAGCATGAACAAGAAGATACGTCCACTCCCTTCTACACATGTTAACCACACATACATTTTTTTAAACACTAGATGCAGGCATGGTCTTAAACAAACCATGCAGTTACTTGCACATTGAACTCGGGTCAGAGTTCTGCATTGTACATTGGCTTTTCTATCAAAATGCATTGCTTCACCTTTTGTGTGCATTTGTTAAAAGAGGTGTTTAATTGATATAAACATGTACAAGCATGTCCTTGCATAGAAGAATAACACTGGGGATTCATGAATGTGTTGTTGAGACACATTCAATGACAGCAGTAGAATTTTAGCTTGTGTGTAACACAGTGCACTTTTCAATACTGATTAAAACTTTTTGTTTATTTTTATAGTTCATTTTATCAATGGATTGAGACCTATGGAGACACCAGTTAACCTATCATGCATGTATTTGGAATGTGGCAGAAAACCAGAGTACCCATAGAAAACCCACACTAACACAGGAATAACATGTAAACTCCACACAGATATTTCCCAAGTCACCACAGCACTATCTATTGCACTACTGTGCCAGATATTTTTTGCCTTTAAAGTGTTTCTTAACTGACATAAAATTGTTTTTGTTAAAAAAAAGATATTTAAGGACTTTGTAATGCATAATTCATAAAAAGAAATCATAGGGACTGTGGTGCAATTATTAAAAAAACATATTAAAGATATTATTCCCAGTATAATGTGCCTGCGCTCATTATTTCTATGATATATCTTTACATAAAATGATAGTTATAGTTCTAAATGCATCCGTATGTATTTAAGTACTGTAGCTTTAGGCATACTGCAGTATAATCTCATATGAGCACCCAGAAGTCAGGGTCAGTCTGTGTTTCTGTATATGGGGATGAATAAGTGTGTGGTGTGTGACTGCATTTGTGTGCCTCTGAGCAAATGTGTATAAGTGCATGCATAATTGTCATGCTGATTTAGTTCCTATTTTGCAAGCCCATCTGTTTGGTTATATTTAACTCTTCCCCTGCTACTCCTTATCAGTGGATTGCAGAGAGCCGTGCAGAAACTGAGTGAACATGAGAATCTTAATATTCACTAAAACTACCCAATTGATTCTGCATGAGCTGTATTCACCAGTGTTAAATAATCACATGCAAAAGATGTTTGGAATGAGGAACAACGCCAAACAGGGAGCGATTCTATCTTATGGCACAAACACTTATGGCCATCACACACTAAGGACCATGTTAACACACTTTTTTTGCGGGAGGAAACTGGAGCACCCAGAGATAACCTGAGCTTACACAGGGAGAACATTCAAACAGAAATTTCCCAGGTCATGCAACCCGAGGATTGAACCTGTGGGTGTTTTGGAGGAGCAAGTCAGGAAACGTTTTCCTCCACCAGCATCGCGTAGTGACCTGGCCACTATCCTCCAAGAAGAATGGCTTAAAATCCCTCTGACCACTGTGCAAGATTTGTATATGTCATTCCCAAGAAGAATTGACGCTGTATTGGCTGCAAAAGGAGGCCCTACACCATACTGATAAATTATTGTGGTTTTAAAGCCAGTTGTTTCAGTATATTGACATAGAATGTACATTGGTTGATCACTGGACCTCAGTGGCTAATAATGCGTTTGCCCACCTTGTTGAATAACACACAGACATTTGGAAGCAGACTGCACAATTACAGAGGCAAACATTTTTTATATGCAAGGAGAATTGGCAGAGCTGCAGCAGTGGACATGTGTCACCTTGCACATGAAGGATGTTGGCCACCTTGTGGCATCTGTTTCCTGATGTCTTGGATGTTTGTTGATGTATCTTTTATGCTTGGTGCACCTGTGTGAATGGAATATGAGAATGGGACATGAACAGCCTACAAGTGTCTGTCTGCCATCAAGTTTCTCTGTATCCCCATAGGTGGTAATTCTTGCCTTATGTTTATTGTTAAGTTTATTGTAATTCAAGAACCAGTTGTGGCACTTTATCATTGATCATATGCCACCTTCCAGAGGTTTTGAAGCAAGTAAGCATTAAGTGTACAATCACTGGGTATAGTATATTCAACCAATTATATGGCTTTAGCAAAATACTTAAAAATTAATGCAGACTAATGCAGACAGGTCTAAAGCATCAGATATTCTAGACATCAGATATCAAAGAGGGGAAATGTAATTTTATTGGTCTGAACCATGGCATTGTTGTTGACCATGTGGCTAAATACTTTACCAAGCTTATATTTTATTATGGGTGACACGGTGGGGCAATGGTTAGTGCTGCAGCCTCATAGCAAGAGGATTGAGGTTCAAGCCCCGGGTTGGGTGAGTTTGCATGTTCTCCCCATGTTTGCATGGATTTTCTTTGGGTACTCCGGTTTCCTCCCGCATTCCAAAGACATGCATGATAGGTTTA
Organism: Xyliphius kryptos; assembly: GCA_025769995.1. NCBI lineage: Eukaryota > Metazoa > Chordata > Actinopteri > Siluriformes > Aspredinidae > Xyliphius > Xyliphius kryptos. Next base: position 8,014,012 of record JAOUQT010000011.1, on the reverse strand, counting down.
TTGGTGTCTCTAGATTGCCCGTAGTCTATGAATGTGTGCGTGTGCGCCCTGCGATGGATTGGGACCCTGTATATGGTTGTTCCTGCCCTTGCGCCCAGAGGACAATTTTTTGGAGAGAATTATTGTTTGACTTACTCATATTGTGATATTTTATTTCCTTTGGTCTCACTGAATGAGCAGTAGCAGTATATAGAGTCTGATAAGAATAGACCATATTACTGCAGGGCTTCTCAAGTGTTTTGTATCCAGGGAACTCTTTAATGAATTCTATTCAAATACTAAAGTTGCTATTTAAATGTGTTGAAGGCATAAAATAATTTATAAGCTCAATGAGTGCTGGTAGTTATACAGCTTTTGTTAAATATATTTCCAATGTTCATAGACAATTACCACATACCTATGCTTTACCTATGCTTAACACTGGGGCTGCAGCAGCTGAAAAAAGATGGCAATGTTACTGAGATTTCACTAGCCAATATCTTGAGGCTCAAATATCATAAAATTACATATAATTTCATATGCATTTCTACCTAATTCTTTAGAGTTGTGCCACATTGCAACTGTGTTTAATATCTAAAGAATTGCTCAAAGTATTATTTTTAAAAAATGGCATGCTTATTAATTCCTTTCTATCTTTTTTTCAGTACATCTAGTTACTGAATGCGCACAACTCTGACACATTAACTTCAAGTTTGCATTATTTAAAGATTGAACTGTCTTGATTGAATATAAAACCCACCCGAGTGACTGCTGTCCCATCCAGAGTCAATTTGTTTCCAGAGTTACTAGAACACGCTTGGAATCCACTCTGACCACAAGCAGCATAAAGCTCAATATTAAATATAAAAGGGTAAGTGAAAAGTTATCCGCTCCCCAGTTACATACACTTGTAATTTGCACAAAAGAAGAGTAGTGTACAGTGATGTTTTTGTTAGGATTTTATTTATTTTATTTGTTCGATCATCAACAGTGATTGTTACATTGAGGTGCCCACTGAAGATCTGAAACCATAATTTGGACAAAATGCAGAGCACTGCTATAGAAACTCTTTCTTTGTGTTGTTGCATGACTCTGCCCATACTGTCAAGACACTCCAAAAACCTTTTATTGAATATTAAATATTTTGAGGTGTTAAAGCTTATGATCTCAGTCACTTGTATGAAATTAAGAAAAAAGCTGTACAAGGACGACGATGTGCATCTGTTGAAGAAGTAAAGACAGTGGGTCATGCATAAAGTGGCTCATGAATGTATACGTGAAGTGGCTCAGCCTAAAAATATTTTAATTAGAGAATAAAAAAACAGATGGACAAAGTGTACTGAAAAGCATGGATATTAAGTTGAAATTTTATTTACTTTCTGAAAGCCAGAGTTTGCGATTTTTTTGTAATTTTGATAATGGTGGTTGAAATGGCACCCCACTTCAAAAACTAATGGCCTAATCAAGATGAAATTGTAGGCTAATCATGATCAAACTGGCTGCTGAGGTGGTCTGACAAAATATTTCAAATGAAGGTACTTGAACTTGAGTTTTTGAATAATATTAATACATTAACAAAGAATGATTTAAGCACTGAATAACACCACAAAATAACAACGCACCATGTACTGTTGTGCAGAGAATTGTTCTTACTTAGCATGTCACATGGATTAAACATTGTCCCGACTTTTTGTACTGAGTGTCACATACAGAAGTAATAGAATATATGAAGGACAGGGTGATGCTGGATTTGGTGTACTGTATTTAATATTAGCAAAATCAATTACATGTTGGTAAAATATAGAAACAGATACCTTGATTTTAGTGAAGTATCAGTTTTCCCATTCATTTATTAATTCATTCATTTAGTCTTTTCTTTTTATGCATAATCCACAAGGGTTAAATGCTATTATGGTTTTGGAATTTGCTAGTTTGGAGATCCCTGTATTAAACATTTCCCATAACATATTTTATTGTCATTAACCATAATATGACTTGTAAATGTTAAGCCTGTTTAAAAATGTCCACATCATATAATCTGGTTACAGAAAGAGTGGAAGCATATGATGACACAGACACTGAGCACAACAAAGGCAAAATGAGGCAGAGCCGTTCTCTCTCTTTTCACTTTCTATCTCCATTTCTCTCTCCATGTTGTCAGATCACTCAGTGGTGATTTCCATATCAATATTTGAGTGACGCTAAATTATTTAGAGCCGTGCAGTGACACAACAGGGCGCAAGGCTGAGTGGCGCCTCTACATCATCCCACATCCTAATGTGTGTGTGTGTGTGTGTGTCAGTCTCTGTGGACTTGTTTGTCATTTGCCTCATCTCACTCATCTCTCTCTTCATATTCTGTCTTGATCAAACACACACAATTTCTATCATAAGGCTCATTGCATGTGAATATGGAACCAGTCTGCATGTGTGTTTGTAACTGTATACCTGTGTGTGTTTTGTGCATATCTGTGCTGGTATAAGCTGTGGAGTTATAAGATGACACAGTGCTAAAGGTTCTTAAAGTTATCTGCCTTGTGCACATAATAAGTAATCAATCAGACCAGACAGATAGGCAAAAAGATGGAGTGAAATGGGATCCATTTTTTTCTGCCTGTTGAAGCTTAGTGGCTTGAGTGCCGGGACCTTCGACCATTTCTTTCCTGCCGAGCTCCACTTAACCCTGCCGACCTTGCTTTTCTCTCAATACTGATTGGTTACCAGTCACCTTGGCAACCTGGGAAATCTCAGCTCCATTACTGGCTGGGTGCCATTCATGCCCATCTATTCACACAGCAGTGCCACATACATTTGAGACTTTCCAGCTGAGCCCTCTGCTAGCGGGCTGTTACCTGCACCAAACTATAGCATGTTTATGAGAAATATGTTTGCATGAACAATCTCTCTGTATTTTTGCAGCCATCAGTCATTCCTCCCCCCCCCCTTTTCTTCCTTTCCACCCAAATCTGCAGGCGGTGTGTATGTTACCATTTTGTTTTCCTTGTTTGTTGCACCAACAACTTCCTCCTTTCAGACTATCTTCTATCTCCCTCCCCCACTCCCAACAGAGAAAGAGAAAGAGAAAAAGAGCAAGAATGAGATTCCTGGCTAATCTCTTTTGTCTTACAGGAATTGAGTTTTTAGCCTTGACATACATCTCTATAAGACTGGATTTAGCTAGGGGTGGCAGCAGATCATTTAATTTTAGGACAGCACAGCAAAATTGTTATTCTTGTACAGTTCTACAGATCTGGAGTTAAAAACTATACAGTACTTCATATCAAAATAACACTACCGCCTGTAACTTACTTTAGCATTAGAAACTCTGCTATAATAACTCTTGACCCACAAAAAGCTTCACAATATCAATGATTATACAGAACATTAATCTTACACAATATAAAAAGTTGTGGCAGTAAAGCATTTACCACTTTTGCCAATGTTGCTATGCCTTACTTAAAAAGGGTGGTAGTGGTAGTTGCTGGCCTTACAGCAAGAAGCACCCCAGTTTAATACTATACAATATCCCTAGGTGGGATGACCAGGGAAATTTCTGTGTGGAGTTTTAATGTGCTCCCTGTGGTTCTGTGGCTTTTATCTGGGTGCTCCAGTTTCCTTCTGCATTTAAAAGACCCTAAAGTGGCCCTTAGTTGTGAATGTGTGTGTGCCTTACAATAGATTGGCACCATGCCTAGGTTTGTTCTTGCGCTTATGCCCAGAGTTGCCAGGTAGGCACAGGCTAGCCTTATGTGGATTAGGAAGAAGAAATGAATGAATGAATGAATGAATGAGTTTGCTTGTTCACTGTGTGTTCATGTGGTTAACACTGGGGGCTCCGTTTTTCTTTACAGTCCTTAGACATGCATGCTAGGTGAATTGGAGATTGTGAATTGAACTACATATATTTAACTTTTTCTATGCATATTACTTTGTTCATTTCATAAGAAAGCCATGTATGCTGAAAATGACATTAAACCAATAAAGCCCAACCCTAACTTTAAAGATAATTTGGCACAGAGTAAACAACAGTAAACACATTGTTTCATCTGATATTTTGTCCCATTCTATAAGCAAACTTCTCTTAAGATGTGCAACAGTATAGGGTCAGTGTTTTTCTTTTCAAATTTGCTACATACTCTCTAATGGGGACAGTTCAGGTCTGCAGACAGGCCAGTCCAGTACCCATACATTCTCCTTCTGCAGAAATGCTTTTGTAGTGTGTAGCATGTGGTTTTGCATTGTCTTGTTGAAAAATGCATGGACATACTATATGAAAAAGAAATTGTTTCTGATAACAGTCCAAATGTTCCGTTTCATCTGTAGACTGCAGCACACTTTAAATCAATCTAAACACAATACATGTTTCCACTATGTGACAATCCAAGTCAAATATGTTCAGAGAGTCCATAAAAATCAATCCTAATTCTAGACATGTTAAACAAGGGATTTTTTAAACATTTAAGTGACAATTGTGGATGTAACTCTATATTATAGTGCTTAACAAATGATTGCAAATGTAATCCCTTACCAATGAGGTTATATCAGCTACTGATGAATGATGTTGCTACTGATAAATTACTGATGATTATTAAAAAACAACGCTGATTAATGATATTGCTTTTTAACCATTGACCATATATATCTGTAGCACTGTTCACTAAAATGATAGAAGCAAAAGAATGTTCACTACTTGGCACTAGGTGTAAGGCATGGTGGGAAATACAGTGAATATCAAGAGAGTAAAGAGTGTAGGACTCAGGGGAGCAACACTGAATGTAGGGACAATGACAGGGAAAGGTAGAGAATTGGCTGATATGATGGAGAGAAGAAAGGTGGATATTTTGTGTGTGAAGGAGACAAAGTGGAACTGGAGTAAGGCTAGAAGCATTGGTGCAAGTTTTAAATTATTTTATTATGGTATGGATAAGAAGAGAAATTTGAAGCTTGTTTGCAGGATGATTCCTTGTGGTTAGGAAGAGAAAGAGGGAAAAGGCAGAGAAGAGGACCAAATGGTGGAGGTTAAGAACACAGGAATGCCTTGGGGAGTTTGGAGAGGAGTTTGGGTGGTAGTAAAGAGCTTCCAAGATGACTGGGTAGCAAATGTGATTAGACAGACAGGCAGAAAGATACTTGGTGTGTCATCTGGACAGGTGAAAGATAGCAAGAATACTTGGTGCTGGGTCAAGGAAGTTCAAAAGGTTATTCAGAGGAAGAGGTTAGTGAAGAAGAAATGGGACAGGGAGAGGACTGAAGAGAGTAAGCAGGAGTATAAAGAGATGCAGCGTTGGACAAAGACGGGGTAGCAAAGGCCAAGCAAAAGGCATATGATGAGTTGTACGTGAGGATAGACAGTAAGGAAAGAGAAAAGTAGTTGTATCGGCTGGCGAAACAGAAAGATAGAGAGGAAAAAGGGTGTGAAACATGTCAGGGTGATCAAGAATATAGATGGAAATGTAAGAACAAGTGGAAGGAGTATTTTGAGGAGCTGATGAATGAAGAGAATGACAAGAAAGAAATATTGTAAGGCATAGAAATTGTGGAACAGGAGGTAGCAAAGATTAGCTTTGAAAAGGATGAAGAAGGGAAAAGCAGTCGCACCTGATGACATACTGGTAGAGTTATTGAAATGTATAGGAAGGACGGGAGTGGTGTTTTATTTAATGAAATTTTTGAGAGTGAAATAATGCCTAAAGGATGGAGGAAAAGTGTACTTGTATTGATTTATAAGAACAAGTGTGATGTGCAAAGTAGTACCAATTACAGGGACATAAAGTTAATAAACCGCACAATGAAGATTTGGGAGAGAGTTGTGGAAGCTAGGCTTAGACAAGCAGTGATTGTTTGTGAGGAGCAGTATGGTTTTATGTCAGGAAAGAGCACGACCAATGCAATTTTTGCTTTGAGAATGCTGATTGAGAAGGAAAGAAATAAGTACACTGTGTCTTTGTGGATATAGAGAAAGCTTAGTGTGTTTTCTCTAATTAGATAGATTAAGGATTGGGTGCCGAGGGAGGATATACTGCGTTGTATGAGGAAGTCTGGAGTGTCTGAAGAGTATGTTAGATTGGTGCAGAACATGTATAAGAACAGCATGACAGTAGTGAGATGTGCTGTAAGAGGGACAGATAGCTTCAGGGTAAAGGTGGGACTGCATCAAGGATCGGCTCTGAGCCCCTTCTTGTGTGCTCTGGTGATGGACTGACTAACAGATGAGGTCAGGCAGGAATCACCATGGATGTTTGCCAACAACATTGTAATCTGTAGTGAGAGCAAGGAAGAGCTTGAAGAGAACGGAGGGGAATGAAAGTCAACTGTAGTAAGACAGAATATATGTGGGTGAATGAAAGAGAGACAGGTAGAACTATCAGGATACAGGGAGAAGTGGTCACATAGGTGCAGGAGTTTAGGTACTTGGGATCAACTAAGCATATTTTAAGGCTAAAATATTTGAAATTCTAAAATGAAATTAAAGAACGGACATAATTTTAAGTATCAAAGTTAATGTGTTAATATGAAAATATTGTACTTCTAGTGTTCAGTAATGATTTTAAGTGTATCTGGGTTATGCTGGTGAAAGATCAACAACTAATGTTAGCATTTTCTTCATTATAATACTTGATCACTTCAAATTAACTAAATAATTCTACACGTCTTATTCTTAGTAGAACAATTTCAGTAATATGATTACATATAATATTATACATATATAATATAATATATAATATAATTACATTTCAACAGATAACTTTATCACTTAATTAAGTTACTTTTATGTGATCCCTGCATTTTTGCCAAAACCTTGTTTATGGTCATATCTCTGTGTCACTACTGTTCAGTGGGTGGCACCAAACCTTATTACACCACCACCTACAAATTGTCCAGTGCCAACAGGATGCCAAACACCCTCGCGAGCCTGACCATGCATATCAGCTTGGGTAATTACAGCACAAAGGAGGCTTCTCCCCTAACGTTGTGGCAGCAGCACAAATGACCTCTTAGAATGTGTGAGTGTTTTTGTGTGTATGTGTGTGTGACATTGTAAAGGCCTGGAGGAACGATCTTATTGATTCCTGGAGACTGTGGCTAAATAGCCTCCCGCTGTTTCTGTCAAAGTGCTCTGCTTGAAGAGGAAAAGGAGGAAAATTGAACCAATGTTCAGAGATCTTTCTCGTTAGCATGCTCACAGTGTTCTTAGATGCTTGTGACATCCAAAACACACTCCAGTTATATGACAAGATAATACAGGTTTATCCTTTAGACATTGATACTCTCTTCAGTTTCAAATTCTACTATACTATACTATATGTTAAGTAAAAATGCAGTATATTATTTGTAAAAAATGATCTGTACTACTGTACTGAATTAATCAACTTTTAGTAAAGACTAATACATAATTTCTTGACATAGTCTCCCTGCTTTTCATTATCCATCTATCCATCTGTCAACAAACCTTTCCTCATTAAAATGCTTTAGGGCGAACTTTGACCCACAAAAGCACTACTGTCTTCACATCTTCAACAGACATGAATCTTCATCATTGTTTGCAAATTGTTTCCACATAATCACCTGTCAATCAACTATCTAACAGAATAAGTGCACATGGATGCTCAGAAATGTCAGCATGGGATCCCTTCTCCTTCCCTATCCATTCATGCACCCTTTTGCATGACAAAACACTTTATCTATATTCATATATATCATAACCAGACACCCGTAAGCAAAAAAAATAAATCACAATTGGGGCCTCCATGTTTCTTTCACCACAACAAACACATTCACGTATTGTTACCAGCCACTAAAATGACAATAAATATTAATGTATTGGGAAATTAAATCTAAAATCTAAAAGTCTCATGACTATGCAATTATTTATTATATTGTAGGTATATATAATACAAAAATATTAGGTTCCAAAAGCTTCAAAGGAAATCAATGCAAATACTGTTGTCAAGCTGATTTCCATTAATCATTTATTTTTGTCTAGTAATTAAAGATTTTCTGTATTTAAAAACACAAGGTATATAAGGAGTCCCCTTTAGCAAGTCCTCATTGTTAGCTCTTTCTTTTCTCCTCTCAACTGCAAGAAAATCAGTTCTTCATTGTTCTTGCCAAATCTCTGACACTGCAGGGAACTCAGTAGGGTGCTTCAGTTCAGTACAGTGAAGAAAAACACTGGCTTTACTGTGTGGCTCTAGGCTTTGCTTACCATCCGACTTGCTTTTGTCTCTGTCAGCCTTTTTAGGAATGCAAGAGGGAAAGACAATTTGTTTAGGATCTTTAGGGTTCAAGCATGTGCTTGTTTTTTGTGGATCCTTATTATTCATCTGCTGATGGGACAAACAATTTTCAGTTGAACTAAAAGTAATTTGATAAAATTAAATAGTGACACTTAGTGACATTTGTTGTTATTTAATGTTATTATAACTAGAAACTGTTTTTTCTGTATTCATTTATTCATTGCCAGAAACACACCCCAGTATTAGGCCCATAGGCCATTCTACAACGAACGGATTGTTTACAAATGGAGAGACGTTAAGACAGTTGCCAAGTTATATAAAATATACATCCTAGATCTGAATGAATAAAATATTCTTGTTGAATACTTTTTTCTGTACAAAGTTGAATGTGCTGACAACAAAATCAATGAAAATCAAATTTATTAACCAATGGAGGCCTGGATTTGGAGTCACACACAAAATTAAAGTGGAAAAACACACTACAG
>JAOUQT010000011.1:7947504-7958124 GCA_025769995.1 Xyliphius kryptos | reverse complement strand
CGCAAAAGGAGGCCCTACACCATACTAATTAATTATTGTGGTCTAAAACCAGGTGTTTCAGTTTCATTGTCTAACCCCTGTATATAGGCAGGAAAAGATGGGTGGTGACCATGGCATTTTAAAAGTCATTTTAAAGTTTTGGATGCAACATTAATTTTTTCAATGGGAGGAGGGTCATGTGAGGTTGTTATCTAAGGTTTGTCACATATGCCAGTTTCCCACATTTGCCAGGAAGGAACTAAGGCACCCTTGCTGGAATATCAGTTCCTCCTTCCTGTTGAAGAATAGTGTCAGTGTGCTGTCTACATCCTGGGCCTGTGAATACAATTTCAACTCCCTGGGCAACACTCTGGGCATTGTCAGAGCTACCCACAGGACATCCTCGTGTTGTTAAAATGACACTCAGTTACATTTGGTGGCCAGGAATCGATTCTCAAATTGAGAGTCCTAAAGACTTGTCAATTTTGTCAGCTTAAACAGAAAGCTCTAGGACCATCACCTTTCCATCCATGGGTCTGGCCTCAATCTCCATGGCAGATCTATGTTAAATATTCTGGATAGTTCCAAGGCCATATGTTCATGGAAGTTATAGTCGCACACTTTAAATGGCCGGAAGTACAACTCATGAGTTCCACCACAGCTCTGAAGACAATACAGGTGCCAAGAGCGTTGTTCAGTTGCTATGGAAGTCTTGGTTAGTGACAACGGGCCACAGTTTACTTCAAGCTTGTTTGAGACATTTGTGAGAAGCAACAGAGTGAAAAACATCTGCGCTGCACCATTTCACCCATCTACAAATGGCCTTGCAGAATGCTATGTGCAAACGTGTAAACATTCGCTGAAACATTCCGTAGAAACAGATTAAATTCAACAGAGGTTGGATGCATTCCTACTGATGTATCACAACAGTCTGCACCCCACAACCAAATAGACACCATTCATGCTATTGCAAAGTGCATTCTCGACTTGATCTACTGAAGTCTAATGTCACATCAGTGGTGGAAAAAGCTCAAGAGGCACAGTGTTAAGAGATTCATGCCAGGGCCAGGTCGTTCAAGGTCAAGTGTTAGTTTGGGATTATGGGAGGGGGGAGAAATAGACCTCAGGAGTAGTGTCAGCCAAGACTGGTCCTGTGTCGTACAAAGTCAGCATTGGATCATCAGAACATTGGCGACGCTACACAGACTAGATGTTGGCCAGACATTTTGAGTTAAACGCCTAAGGCGGTGGAGAATTAGTGTTTTCTCATGCCCCAGCAGATGTATTTATTTTAGAAAAGACCACTCACGAACCTGCTACATATACTTCTACTAAGGCTATGAGTATGTCACTACCAGAACCTCAGCAGAAACCATCACACAACCACAATGGACTGGGAAGCGATACCTATTCAGAGTTTTTTAAACCACCCATTTGTTTCAGCCGTTAAGATGTTAGGCATGATGACAGTTCCTGTTTGAACACTTTGAATTAGTTCATTTTATGAGTCTTTATTGTTATAAGTCTATGGAGTCATAATAAAATGTTCTATCGTAATTTTCATGTTTAATGGGAGAACAAAATTTGGTGGGGAGATGTGCTGTATTTACTCTATATTGACTATACAAATGTATATCACTCACACTAGTTGGCAAGGCACTGCCTCTTGTTAGAGTGACTAATTGAATAAATAATTGAATGAATTTTCAGAAATAAAATAAGGAGAGTTATATGCAAACATTTATGGTTATTAAAATAAAGATTTTGTAAAGAAACCAACAACATAACATGAGGGATCCCTTACTTAAAAAGCAACCGGCCACTTCACTGTCAACAAACCTGAGTAAACATATGGGCATACAAAAGTCTCAGTTTAACACTCTTATGCCTACAAACCCTCCAGATCTGCACTTTTACCTAAGAGAAACTATAAATATAAACAGAATGTTTTACTAAACAAATACATCTTGTGTCTAGATTTAAACATTGAGGACCTACATAACTGAGGGGCTTTGGAAGAGGAATCTCTCGCACTCATTTTATCTTTCCTTATTCTAATAACCTGCAAGCAGCCTGCATCTTTTGATAAAAGTAGGCAAGGAAAATTATAAAATATTCATAGCTCATTAAAAACCATGGAGCGAGAAAATTTAGAGCTTTATAGGCCAGTAATAAAAGTTTATATTCAATGCAGAATTCTTTGTGCCAATGAAGTGTAAATAAAGTGATGAAGTGATGTGATTGTATCATTTAGTTTTCTATGTATGCATCATTCTGGTCTAACTGAAGCTTTTGTATATACCTGCCAGAGTAGCCAGACAACAACTCATTACAATAATCCAATCTAGAAGTAACATGAATAAGTGTTTTATCTTAAAGGAGTGTCAATACATTATTAATTTAGCAAAGTTTTGGAGATGAAAGAAGGCTGTCCAAATATTGTCCACATGAGATTCACACCACGTTTGTATTGCTTCACAGAATGTGACTGAACTACCAACCAACGTTACTGCAAAATCAGGAAGCTTACTTCTATCTGCCTGTGCTTCAAGAACAAGTACTTATTTTTTATCAGAATTAAGAAAAAAGTTATCTAGCATACACTGTATAATGTCCTCAACTTAAATTTCTTTTCATCAGCATGCAATTGGAAACTGATAACATTTCTTTTATTTTATCCAGAGGCAGCATATACAGGGAGAAGCGCAGTGGGTCTATAACAGATCTTTGAGGGACACCAAACTTTATATTGCATAGCTTAGATATGTTTTCTTTTAAATTTAAAGGCTGATAATATTCAGACAAATAAGATCTAACTCAGGAGAGGGCTGTTTACGTAACACCAACAACATTGTCCAGTCTGTAAAGGATAATAGTGTGATCAGTGGTACAAAAAGCTGCACCAAGGTCAAGCAACACAACCAAGGATACACAGCCCTGATCAGATGCAACTAGGGGGTTATTAACCTTAGTTCATTAAAAACAGTTCTGTGTTTGTGCTGTGATGAGGCCTAAAACCTGACTGATATATTCATGGATTTTGCTCCTGTGTATGTATAAATTGCTGTGCTTATTAGCTAAGTAAGTTACTATAAAAAAATGGGTAAATATTAATAATAATAATTTATACATTATGTATGATCTTCTAAATGTCTTGAAATTTTCAAAATAAAAAAAAAGAATGAGAGAGAAAGATTACAATATATTTTTATTGCCATATATTTATTGAGAATTGAAGTGTGAAATTATTGTTAAACAGAACATTCATTAAAATGTAATATCCTGAGATTTTGACATGAGACCGAGGAAGCAATAGTTAGTAACCGTCACAAGAAAAAAAAACTTCAATACAAATCAATAATTTAATTGAATTTTATATTTTAAAGTGTTTTTGGCCATCTTTATTGCCCTGAGATACCTTTATACAATTATAAATGACATTAAATATTTATACTCCTTATACTATAAATTAAACAAAAATATATCTGGTCATATCTCTGTATGCTTACATCTGTTCAGTTAAATTAATTCAAACTATTTGTACAGTGATTTAATTCTAGATTTACAATGAACTTAGAGAGGAAAACTCCCAGAGACAACATGAGTATAGAACTTATTAAAATATTTTACACTAGTAAACAAATTTGTCCCACAGTTTCTAATTTGGACGAGGTATTTATAGCTCGAAGATTCAACAGAATTCATCTGAAGGCTATTGTGCTGTGACCATGCAGGAAAATAATCTGTAAATATTTATTAACACTTATTTTTTATATTGATTGCACAAGCATGCTGTGTTTTTAATTAAAGATATTGTACATAATCTACCTTACAAATTTGTTTAAATTATATAAAATACTGTTACTAAAATATCTATATACACATTTGTTTATTTTTTATAAAATGTCAGAATAATAAGGTGGACTGTCTGACTGGAGTATACAGAGCTAGCACCATTATGTCAACTTAAATCTAAGTACATTTTGTGAGACGTGAGCATATGATAAAAAAATAAGCAATTATTTTGTTATACATATGAAATGCCAACTGTAGATCATGAATAGTAATAAATATGATTTTCTTCAATTTACTAGTCTACATTATCTTTGTATTGCTGGGAAACAATCATACGGTATTCATAAGTGGTCAGTAGCTTATTTTGCCTGGATTCTTTATTTTAAATCTTTTCCACAATATGACTGACCAAACATTGCATGTCTTGAGTACGTTTTCGCATGGTTTCAAGAACCTCATCATGGTTGGCCTTCTGCTGAACACTGTAGTTGCAAATCACCATGTTGGTGATAATGGAGAGGCCCAAAACACGCAGACCACAGTGGCGTGCCACCACCACCTCAGGCACTGTGCTCATTCCTGTAAAAGGGAAGAAAAAAGTAGACAGGCTAAATCTTATTCTGCATTCTAAGAAGTTACTGATTTCAGGTTTGTCTATTGTGTGCATATAGTTAAAACTGTCATAATATGTTATGTATGATGTTACGTATGTCTACATTAAAATTTTTGAAGTGCTACATAATTATGCATATAAAAATATAATTGCAATTTTTACATTTCGAGGAATCAATACATATTATTTTGCAGTTTTAAGTTTATAGTATCAGTTTTAATAAACAGATTAGTTTATACCACATGGTGAGTTTATGAATTTCCACGCACCTACAGCATCTGCCCCAAGTAACTGAAGCATTTTACACTCAGCTATGGTCTCATATGTAGGTCCAATCAACATGCAATAGACTCCTTTCTGAAAGAAATCAGCACAGCCCTGCTCCTCGGCTGTCTGTCTGGCTAGCTGGGCCAGTTCTTTATCGTATGCATCCGACATGCATGGGAAACGTATGCCAAACCTGCACATACACGTGACAGCAGACAGACTTCATGCAAAAGTAAAATGTAAATAGTTAAAGCAAAATCCTACAAGCAGCCAAACTATTGAATGCTCTAGCTGCAGTATATGCTATGATGTATGTTGTATTGTACAAATTAAACTTTTTTACAATAAAACACTGTCACAAAGCAGCTTTACAGAATTGTATTATTCCCATGGCTTGTGCCATTTAATATAAAAGTCACTTTATTATTACTAGCGCAATGCAAAGAATTGTGATATTCACATTTTCTTAATATGGCAAAAATAAAACCAAAGGCTTTTTATGCGTTGATGTGCTGTATGTTCGATTTCTAATTAAAATAGTCCTCATACTGTTAGATGAAAGGGAAAGGGAAAGTGATACATTCTGCCACTGTGTCTGCACACAGCAGAATTGGTCCTCTGCATTTAACCCATCCGTGCAGTGAAACACACACACACAGGTGAAATGAGCACACGTGCCCGGAGCAGTGAGCAACCAGCACAGCGCCCGGGGAGCAGCTGGGGGTTAGGCGGCTTGCCCAGGGGCATTTCAGCCATGACTTGTCGCTTCTTGGAATCGAACCAGGGACCTTCCGGTTGCAAGGCTGGGTCCTTAACCACAAGCCTACGGCTGCCCTGTGTCCATGCAAATCTTTAACTGAGTAATCTTATGAATAATCGTATGTCTAATTTATTATATTCTAATAGCAGTCAAATTGATTACAGTGGGTATAAAAATATTCATCATTTTATTTTTTTAGTGTACGACAAAAATATTCGGTAAAAGAAATAACACTTTTTTTAGCAGCCACACAATTAATAGAAACCTGCTACAGTGAAAAAAAAATATTTAAGCGAATCATTATATCTATTGTTCGCATTCGACCGATCTTTCAGTGTTTTATTTCTTTGCGTGTTTATTATTTTATTTATTGAATATTTCTCAAATTTACGGAAGTGGCTGCATTTGCGCCCTCTTGTGGTGCCAGGAAATCGACTGCGGTTCAGTGACCTACTTTATCGTATTTTCCCCCATGCAAAAAAAAACACTCATGCAATCAAGACAATGCATTTTTCTTTCTTTTTGATAACATTTAGATATTTTTAATAAAGTCTGCAGCCGCTATGTGCAAGCTTGTTTACTCTGATTACACTGTAAATTAATGTGTGGCTTTAAATACATTATTTATGTATATTTGTATGGTGTGCTTAATCTATTCTCGTGATAATAGAAATATTACAAAGATTATAAAAGTAGAACACAAATCCGAGTGTTAACACAGTATGGTCTCATTCGATTGCAGTGAAACATATTGATTCTTTGCTTTAAATATCGATAATAATAATGCATTGCTACATGGCCATGCATTTTGTTTGTCACGTGGCGCCCTCTAGTGAGCGAGACATAACAGTTTTACGTAGATTACAAAGCAGATGCTTTTACGCCATTTTGGGGTTTCACTAAATTCAGGTCATTTGACCGTTTTAGATTCAGCAGAAAATTATACAAAATATATAAACGCAGAATAACGCATTTATACTTATGTTAAACCCGCAACAGATTGTCACAAAATCGACTAGATGTCTGCGCTATAAAAAAGTTTTCGTCCTGGTCACGATCCATCGAAATCAGACGAGAGATTAGCGCTCTCCTATAGGCTGAACCAAATATCCCATCATGCTTTGCGTCCTTAGCAACTTACTCGCCTATTTTATGATATTTATTGATAAACCGATTTATCAATTTAAGTATTAATTAAAACGTTAACATAGTTTTAGTCTTAAATATAACATTTTATCAAATTATCGTGTAACAACACGTATGTGTAAATATGTTTACCGTCGCAGACGCACTTGGTCTGTTTTGGGTCTAACGATGAGCGCGCGCTGTATTAGTAAAAAGGGCATCTGTCGTGATTGACACAGTGAGGGTAGGGTTCATCTGCTCTCATTGCGGAATCGCTATCAAGAGATTTCGGATGCATAATTTTTGCACTCCGGAGCTGCTGATAATCGTGATTTTCGGCGCTCCACAACTCTGTTGTAAAAAGAAAGATTTGGCTTGTTGTCTCGTTTTTATTTTTAGATCTAGCATTTAAATTTCCTAGAGTAGCTAATGAGACATACACGCGCGTGAAACTATAAATTTGTATTTCTCTTATAATAATCTCAGTTTCTTGTAACGTTTTACTATTGTTTTATATCATATGTAATGTTTAACTCTTTCGTTTCATCTAATTAATCACTTTTATTCATATCTCATACTTCTGTTGGTGCCAAACATACTGTTTTTTATATTGTGTACAGTTGAATCATAACTGCATACATTTGCGAACTTGTTACCCCACCCTCTTATTTCCAAAACGAGGCATTTCTCTCTCTGAGATTGCTATATGATTTTATATTTAATCCTGTGTTATTTATACAATAGAGAGTACTATACTTGTCTTGGCTTTATGTTAATATTGTTCCAACTGTAAAGTTTGTTGGGGTTGTTTCATGAGGTGGGCCCGGCCACCTTTGTTCCAGTGAAAGAACCTCTTAACGCTTCGCCCTACAAAGAGATTTTGGACAATTTCTTGTTCCTGCATTTGTGGGAACAGTTTGAATGGTTCCAACATAAAGGCTCACCGTTGCACATGACGACATATATGAATGAGTTTAGTGTCGAAGAAGTCGACTGAACTGCACAGTGTCCCGATCTCAACCTCATAGAACACCTTTGGGATGAATTAGAGTGATTCAGGCCTTGTCATCCTACATCAATTTTTAATCCCACAAATGTGCTTCTGGAGGAATGTTAAAAAAATTCCCATAAACATTAAAAGTAATAAGCAAATAAATACACAAGTAAAGCGAGTTTGTAAGTAAACTAAGAAGCAAGCCAGCAATCGGAAGACGAATTAAGTAGAAATCATTGATTATACGTTAAAATTGATCAAGCAGAATATTGGTATTCGTACTGAGTATTTGTATTGAGATGGGGACATGTGAGTTCAAACCCTGCGAGAAATAAGAAACATTATTTGTCTCTCAGCTGTAAATACATAAAGGTTTACTCGTAGTTAATATATTAATAATAATTTAGAAACTCGAGATTCGGTTTGCTTCTGAAAACTTGTCATACTCAGATACAGTAATCAGGACCTCATCTACCAGGAAGTCGGAACCCTGACATTCTGCGCATGCTCACAAAGCTTTCAGGGTTAAAAAGGATGCGCCCGCCGTCGACGTGAACGGTAAGGAAGACAAAATACATATGATTTTGTTATATTATAAGAACGTAATGTCACGGCGATTGTTGTCAAACAGTGTAGTTATTTGAAGTTCATGTTCGTCCCGAGATCGGAAATGCAGCCCCCGGCATGGCGGAGCTGCGTGGCCGTGCTTGTTCAGTGTGCGTGCCGCCGCACGACGACACGTCATTCCGAGTAGAACGTAACGTACGCGTTCAGGATTTAAGCGGCGACACGCAACGTGAACGCGTGATTCGACGTTTGAAAGTGGGTTCATTCCCACTGTTGGCTGACGCAGGATTTTTTCTTTCTATTTTTTTCTAATCCAAACACCGAAATGGCGCTTTTAGCTTAGCATGCTAACGAAGCAAAGACTGTCATAAAGCACATTAACTAACACTACAGTTAGCTAACTAGCAACGCAGTCTTGCTAGAGTCACTGAAACAACCAGCTAGCATTGATGGCTAATACAACTCTAAAACAATATAAATATCTCACATTAAGAATGCACAGAATGTTAAATATATTCAACACAAATATACGAGCAAATAAATAAAAACTGTTCTTTGTCATTTGAGTTAATACCGATATGTTTATGAAAGTCAATGTATTGTTTCAGCTCTTTCATACATTGTTACGGGATTTAAACATTTACATATGCCATGTATTTTTAATCTTTACCCATATTTCCAAGTATTATAATTAACACAGGTCTGACATATAACACCTTCATACACCAAGGAGGATTTATTTATTAAAGTCAATCCAGATTTAACAGAATGTTTTTAAAGGCTGGATGAAACCAGAGAACCACAAGGAAACCAATCCAGACATGTAAAAAAGCTGTAAAATGCGTGCATAATGCTATACCTGCTGCATAATGAATCATCTCTGCAAGCTAGCCTTCAACTCTTACCTCTCGGGGCATTCACACATGGATGGCCGATATGTGACATTTGGCTGAATGTTTGCCAACGATTCAATCATGTATACACGTGATACAGTTGTATCAGTATAGCTACAAGTGCAATAAAATAAAACAACTTTAATAAAACAACTATCGTCACTTAAATCTCTTTGCTTACCCATAGCTAATAAATGTTCCCTTCTTCTGTGCACAATAACACCTCATATGTTTGTTATGTAATAAATTTGTGCACTTATCAGCAGTTATGTGCTATCTGCCAGATGCTCCTTATCCAGAGGCCATTCAGTGTTTTAATAAAAACACTTCAAAGTAATTTTATTATTTGTAGTCAGTCTTGGCATTTACGTTTACTTTACTGTCCATCTAATCACAAGTTTTACATGAATATTTTGAATTATTTCCAGTGTCTCTGTCTTTTTCCCAGTGTGAACCAAACTAAGGACATGGCAGAGACTGAGGTGACCATGTCTGTGGGAGATGTAGTGGTAATGAAGGCTACTGATGAACAGGAGGTTACAGAAGGCGATTCAAACAAGACACAAGTGATTCTTCAGCTGCAACCCATCACATCTGCGTATGTCACCTGCACCTAAAAGTATCATGTAGAGCCAAACATAGTATATGTACCTTTATTCCTTAATGTGCAAATTAAAGCTAAGAATGGCAGAGAAAATGCATCACATTGGTTAATGTCTTTATGAAAAATTTGTCATATTTAGAAGTTTACCAGCATAATATTGCTATCAACGGTGCCTTAGGTGCAGTGTATATACAGTGCATCAATAATCTATTCATAGTGTTTAATTTTTACCACATTTTGTTACATTACAGCCTTATTCCAATGGATTAAATTTATTTTCCCTCAAAATTCTACAGTCATCTTTCCCTGACTAATCTCCCAGTTCCTGCTGCCGAAAAACAACCCCACAGCATGATGCTGCTACTAAATTTCTTCACAGTAGTGATAGTGCCTTCTTTCCTCTAGACATTACGTTTGGCATTCAGGACAAAGGATTCAATATTTGTTTCATCAGGCCAGAGAATTTAGTTTCTCATGGTCTGAGAATCCTTTAGGAGCCTTTTGGCAAACACCAAGCAGTCTGTCTGTTTCCTTTTACTAAGGAGTGGCTTCCATCTGGCCACTCTTTAATACAGGCCCATTTGATGGAGTGCAGCAGAAATGATTGTCCTTCTGGATGGTTCTTTCTTCAGCAATGCTGAAGGTCTGTCAGAGCGACCCTGGGTTCTTGTCGATCTCCATGTGTAAGGCCCATCTACCCTGATGGCTCAGATTTAGATGTACTGTCAACTATGGGACATTATATACACAGTTGTGTGCCTTCCCAAATCATGTGCAATCAACTGGATTTACCAGTTTTAGTGTCATGGCAAATGCTGTACATACGTATGTACATGTGATTTTCTTTCTTTTTTATTTTGAATAATAAAAATTCTAAACAAAAAGTTTAACTTTTTCCTTATGGTGTATTGTATGTAGAATTAATCACTGTGAATACATTCTGGATGCATTGTATACAGTGTATATACAGGTGTTAGACAATGAAACTGAAACACCTGGTTTTAGACCACAATAATTTATTAG
>JAOUQT010000011.1:7896198-7915743 GCA_025769995.1 Xyliphius kryptos | reverse complement strand
TGCATTTCATTGGCTCTGTACCTGTACTCTGCACAATGACAATAAAGTTGAATCTAATCTAATCTAATTTAAACTTGTTCGGGCCCGATTACCGATTACCTGATCGGATCGGCACATCCCTAGTTGTAACACTGTTTAACTAAAAAAGCACAACAATTTATTGATATTCTTCCTGGGTGGTATATAAATAAATTAAAATAATCTATAATATATGTAAAATATATCTTAAACTAGGCCCCGCCCTAATTGATTGTATTACTGTTTACTACACTATATAGTGTCTTCATATGGCTTATTATTGAAGCCTAGTTCCTAAGAACCTTTAAATGTACTCATTTTGCAGTAGGGAAACAAAATGAAACTGGTATGGTCTGTTAAATATAATGTTTTATTGATATGTTTTCGCTTTTTTAGAAAAAAATTGTAGTTAGAAATGTCAGCTTAGTTGTTGCTGATTCTGTTGTAGCTACAAAATATTTGTTTGCATGAACTACAAAATATTCTTACAACAGAAATTCAGTGGCAAAACAAATAATTTTATGTTTGCCAATTTGCTTTTACTCCCACTTGACCACATGACTTTTTGTCTCTGAATACAAGTGTCACAAGTTTCAACTAAAACTTCTGACACCTTGCATAAAAGCATCATTTCTTTGTACCTATAAGTAGTTCCAATATATGCATTTCATTTAAGAAATATTTGGAGTAATTTACCTTTTTATAGTTGAGTTGTGTTAGTTATGATTAGTTATGGATTAGTTATGTAACTGGATGACTCAGTAGTTCTACACATGTTTCATTCGTAATGGAGCATAGAACACAAATCAAATCATGGAGTTCATAAAATATTTTAGTTCATTTGTAATTTTTAGTCAGCAATGCATCTCGAAAAAGTTGGGACAGGGCCATGTATATTATTGTGCAGCATCCCTTCTTCTTTTAACTGTATTCACTAAATATTTGGGAAGTGAGGAAGCAAATTACTGGAGTTTTGGGTGAGGAATGTTGTTCCAGTCTTGTCTGGCGTAGGATTGTAGCTGCTGAAGATTTCTCAAGTGCCTCAAATGTTTTTTCTCTTTTTGAAAATTCGGAATGGTCTGTACTCCAGGCAGAGCAGTTCAACCTTCTGTGAAGCCATATTGTTGTGAAGAAACAGTACGTTTGGATTAGCATTGCCCTGAAATACAAAAGGCTGTTTATTGTTTATATTGCCGTTCCGTATGTATAAAATGCCCATGCTATAGGCACTATTGGACTGCACTGATAACAAGCTGAATTGTCCCTCTTCTCTTTAATGTAGTGCCAGCAGAAAGCCCATAGTTCATAAGCATCCATTCGTATGAGTTGTTCACAGACATTTCTATAGACTCACTGAATCTTTTGCTGGCTGTTATGTGGTGGAATAAAAATTCTGAAAACTTTATTTTTTCTTGAAGTTCTTTCACAAAGGTCAGGTTCAGTATTTTGCCAATTGATGTGCCCATCTTTTCTTCTGAGGGACTCTACCTCTCTGAATTTTATTTTCTTTCTCAGGCATGAGACTTGCCATGAAGTTAAAAATAATCTAAGATTTTACACATGTCTCATATGTACATATGTCTCAGATCCAACATATGTTTGTTTTATTGTGAATGAAATATAGGATCAGGAGTTTTGCAAATTTTTATTTACATTTTACACTGCATGCTAACTTTTGGAACTGAGGTACACTATTACATTTTAATTGGTTTATAAATAATCCTGCCATACTGCAACATTATAATTATACTGTAGAAATAAACTGTACTATATCATTCTTGCAGTGATGCTATATTTAAAATGTTTCATGCCTAGGAACTGTTTAAATATGTACTGAAATAATTCGTATAATGTTCTTTGTTTTGTTTGTAATCATGGTGCTATGTCAGCAGGCTTTATTCACTCTATTCAATGCGTTGTAAGGGCATTGTGATTAAAACAGGGACCACGCATGGCATTATAAATCTTTGACATACTAGCCAGTGGTGCAGGGCCGATTCAATCAGGTTTGTATATAAAGGATTGAAAAAAGGAAAGAATATATGAGAAAGGATATACTTAAGTCTTCACTAGTCCCCCACCTGCACTTTTTACCCCATTGTTATTTGTACACTGTGTAGATAAACAAAAATAAGGGTTTTCATGCATCTGAGACTTATTCCCCGTGGCACATCTACTCGCTGGTAGAGAAGAGGATTATGGGAAATACAGAGGAGGATGAGAAATGGAGAGAAAAGTATAAATATGTCAGTTAAATAGTGAGTGTGAAAGATAATGTAGATTTAGACATTTGAGAGCATATTTCTTGGTATTGCTTTAGAAGATACGTATATAAGTATATACAGTAGAAAGGTAATTATTGCACTGCTGTTCTTTACGAAATGTGGGAAATTATGTATTGTGTTATGTAAATAATGTATTCACAGCTTTGCTTATTCTCATTGTCCTGCTCTCTTTCTTTCGCTTTCTTTTCTCTCCCACACATTCAGACAACCACTCCCTTAATGCATCACCTGGTGAAGTGCAATCAGAAATCAATAAGCTATGAAATATACACAAGCGTGAAACAGTTAATGGTCATGAAGCAGAGATTTTGAATTGAAGCCTGCATGAACAGACATAAATAATCGGAAACAGGTGAAAATTAGGACTTAATAAAAATAAATAATACTAATAAACGGCATAATAATAATAATAGTAAAATTTTATAACACCTTTTGCAAACCATATGTCGCTTTGTATTTAGTGAAGATAAGTAGGGAGAAAATAAAAAAGTTCAGGTATTAGAGAGAAGAATGACAGCAGCAGGCAGTCTGTATAGAGCCAGAAACACAACCCGTGCATTGTCCTCCAATACCAGTTAAAACCCATGTTCGCGTCAGAGAACTTCAAATCCAGTTGAAATTTATAGTCAATGACACATTGTGAGAGCTGTCAAAAACTCCATGACCATGCAGCATTGTCAACAGCCATATGCATAGAAAACAAACACACACACACACACATTCATCTGAAGCTGAAAAAAGGCAGCTAATCACCTACCACTACAAGATATTACTATTATATTACGTTCATCCCCCTCCCCACTGAGCTGCACTTACGAAGCGTAAAGCAAGTCAGACCCAAGCATGCTTTCGTCATTAGTGTGTATCTTTTTATGATGGAGAAAGGCATGCCCATACACAATATTGAGGAATTGGGTGTCATTGCTTTTTGCTTTATCTGTGCCATATTTTTTGTGGTTGCTGCTCTGCTCTGGTATTTTTGTGACACTAGCAAGAAAATATTTGGATATCTTTAGATACACTACTAGTGTGGGTAATATCAGAAAACATTGGCCACCATTAAAGTTTTATTCCAGTACAGTTAGTCATTTTTTAAATATTTATAGAGCAGTCACATTATTTGTACTTCCTCGTTGTGCATTATTTTAAGGAATACTTGGAGAACTTCAGTGCATCTGTATTAGTACTCTATATTAGTGTTTAGTCCTCAAACGATAATAGCCACTTACTGCTCATCTCTCCATGCTAGGTCAATTTCTCCCAGCTATTGAATCCTTTAAATATTCCACACACTTTACTGTCTAACTGACTATCAGGCCTGTGGTTATATGCCACTATTTTGGTTGAACAGTTTTCTCATCTTGGCCAGGATATGGGCTAATTCTCCCCCAGCCTGATTTATGCACCGTTTCAGGTCTAGTTCACAGATTCTGCTTTGCTGCAAATGTGCATATCTGCCCGGATTCTTTCTCAGGGTAGTGCTACAAGGTAAACTAGTGGTAACCCAGACCCTTGATAAAGTTAAGGCAAATAATTTAATAAATATAGACATCGACTAAAGATATTCAGGCTCAGCGTTTCACAACTACAAATCTGATTCCAAAAAGGTTGGGACAAAGTACAAACTTTATATAAAACTGGAATGGATTAATTTACAAATCTCAAAAACTGATATTGTATTTGCAATAAAACATAGACAACATTTTGAAATTTGATGCTAAATATTGGCTCATTTAAAATTTCGTGACAGCAACACATCTCAAAAAGGTCCGGATGGGGCAATAAGAGGCTGGAAAAGTTCAAATAAACAGACAATTGAAACTCATTAGGTCAATTGGCAATAGGTCATTAAAATCATTAGTTATAGAAAGACCATCTTGGAGTGGCAGTGGCTCTTAGAAGTAAAGATGGATTACCAGTCCCCTATTTCTGCGCTGATGATCACATGATCTTTGGGCCCTTAGATGGCACTGCATGACAGGCATGCTTCTGTATTGTAAATCACAAAATTGGCTCAGGAATATTTCCAGAGAACATTATCTGTGATCACCATTCATCATGCCATCCGTCGTTGGCAGCTAAAACTCTATAGTTCAAAGAAGAAGCAGTATCTAAACAAAATCCAGAAGCACAGACTTCTTCATCTTCTCTAATTTACAATGGACTGTGGCAAAGTGGAAAACTGTTCTGTTGTCAGACGAATTAACTTTTGAAGTCTTTATGGAATTTAGTGATGCAGTGTCATTGGGGCTAAAGAGGAGAAAGGATGACCCCAGTGGTTATCAGTGCTCAGTTTAGAAGCCTGCATCTCTAATGGTATAGGGTTGCATTAGTGCGTGTGGCATGGGTAGCTTACACATCTGGAAGGACACCATCCATTCTAAAAGGTATATCCAGGTTCTAGAGAAATATATGCTCCCATACAGCTGACGTCTCTTTCAGGAAAACCCTGCATTATCCAACATGACAATGCCAAACAACATACTGCATCAATTACAGCATCATGGCTGTGTAGAAGGGTCCGGGTACTGAACTTTTACCCATCATATAACGCAAAATATGACATAAAATACCTTAGACAGTTGAGCAAATAGAATCCTACATTAGACAAGAATGGGTTAACATTCCTATCCCTCAACTTGTGCAACTTGTCTCTTTAGTCCCTAAACATTTACAGACTGTTGTAAAGAGAGGAGGCAATGTCTCACAGTAGTAAACATGAGATGAGTTACATTTTCACCTTTTAAACATTTGATATGCCGTCTATGTTCTATTCTGAATTTTAAAAACGCCTTAAAAATAATTAATTGCATTCTGTTTTTATTTACACCTTATACTTTGTCCCACCTTTTTTATTTGTACATCCAATTCAAGTGCTAAGTGGCTAATGGCTTATCTTGAGTATTATGAATGGAGTAGCATCTCTTTCAAAAGCCACATTCCTTCTGCATGCCTAAGTGTTTTATTCCACAGAGCTGTTGTATGGGCCCACAGATATTGTTACTCTGTTTTTCATAAGCACAGGCAAACACTACAAAACTAGTGAAAAGTTTTGAATACCATGAGACTTTATTAATAGCAACTGAATCCCACCAGCCACTTTATTATGTACACCTGTTTAATTGCTTGTTAACACAAATATCTAAAAAGCCAGTGACATGGCTGCAACGCAATGCATTTAGACATGTAGAGGTGGGCAAGACAACTTGCTAAAATGCAAAGCAGCAGAATAGGAAAGAAAGGCGATTTAAATAACTTTTTACATGTCATTTAATAGTCCTTTAGTGCTATTTGATGATGATTAAATGTTGTAGCTTTCTTTCTTGATATAGGGAACCACTGAATAGCAGCTTTGCCAATGTAACATAAATTCACTCACTCACATTCATACCCAGCCAGGGGACATGGAAAAGCCGTTGCCTAGTTGGTTGCAGCACCAATTATTCACAGTAAACAGACAACTTTACAAAGTAAGGGCACTTTAGAGACACCAATTAACCTACCACATGTCTTTGCAATTAAAAAAAAACCTACACATACTTCACAAAGAAAGTGCCCAAACCACCCTACCCAGAAATCGGACCTGGGAGATGACAGCATTATTCACCCACCATTGGCCCTTGTCTTGCTTGTTTGAATGGTTCTTAGATTAGCTTAGCTCTTTTGCTGATAATACTGTTTATTATTGTGTTTGACCTGGCCGTGTCTTATAGTGCTTCTGGATTTTGGACTGTTTATTTTTGTATTGTGGTCAGTCTTTGAACACCCCCTGCACATGCGATTCTCAGCGATTCTCTTGAGACTTGTTTGTTGCACCAGTCTTTGACCAGTCTCTAGTGTATACATGACCATCAAGATAATTAATTTGTAAAATTTGTCATCTTGTTTAAAGGCAAAACCTCTTATACACTTAGAGCATGCATTTCACTTCATAAAGAAGAAATATATAAAAAAATTAGCTATAGTCTATATTTAAAAAAGCCACAACAATAATAAAGTTATAATCTTGGCAGACAAACCAACTTGCAAAAATTCATTTCAGGGAAGTATCCCTGGATCCGAACTCCTAGCACCTCTCTCACACAATAAGGATTGTTATGTTAATGATGGGAACACAAGTTTCATCTCATACACAATTCATATATCTATACACAAGTCAATGACATTTTATCATCTCCAGTTCACCTAACGTTCATGTCTTTGGATTGTGGGAGGAAACCAGAGTACCCAGAGTAAACACACACTTAGAAATTACTTCTTGCTGTGGCGCAACAGCATTATCCAATGCACCACTGTGCCACCCTTTTAAATGTCAGCGTCATGACATTCTGTATCAATAATTTTTTTTGATTTGACATATTGACAAGTGTCTGGAGTGACATCTGACTCCTGAGCTCTGTCTTGATGTGCCTCACCATGCCCTGCCTCTGCCTTCCTTTTTTATTAATAAAACATTGATTATGAGGCAGCAGCCTCTGAATTATGCATTAGCAGACCAGTCTCATTGCACGTTTTTTTTAATTTTTAAAGTAAAAATGATATTTTTGAAAAGATATCATGAATGTTAAATGAATGAATGTATTTTTCACTGTGATATTTAAAAAAATGCAGGATAACTAAACTGTTATTTTCTTGGTTTACTAGGTAAACGTCTTGCTCAGTATTTCTAAAATGAAGTCAAATTACATTACAAATTACAATTAATAAAGCTTAAAATCTGCTTAATAAACTTGCATTGTTTTATCAGAGAACATGCCAAACAGAACCCTCCCTGTTTTACATTCACCTCGTGAATATGCATATGGTAGGTTACCACAACAAGAACAGATTTCTCCCTCTCTTTCCCACACGCGATGGGGACAAATAGTCTGTGTCTTTTGTGTGGGCTTGGGCATCAGGGAGCTGCTTTGCATATGCAGGACTTGGATGTCTGTCTTAGTGATGTCACAAGCAATGAATATACAAAGTACAATCAAATATGAAGTGTTAAGTGTTCACCTAAATATTGTATTATGTGGTCTGTCTGCGCATAAGCTTTTTAACACTAGCATGACTACAGTTATTTGTTCCTCAAGGCATTGCTAATCTTTCTTGCTAACCATCCAAGGACCAAAAATCAACTCTTGTTATATAAATTAATTGGAGTAAGGAACTCAAATTCAAATGATTTTTTACTCTCAGAACATTCTGCACCAAGATAATTCTTACTCTTTAAGGTCATTTTTGTACTGCTACTGTGTCTTCTGCATAACAGTATGTGTGTTCTGATAAAAGTAATAATAAATAATATTTTAGTCATATGGAAGCACAAAATAAGATTCTCGCTATCACTTCATATTTTCAATATAAATTTACATTTTAATATTTTTTAATTATAATCACATGTGCTGTGGTTAATCACTTACAAGCACATACAGTAAACTATATTTTAGTGTGGCTTGAAGTAGCTGGCTTCTAATTTCAGCATCTGGCGACAAACATTAGATCTGCCTATGCAACAAATAAAATAAATAAATGCTTAAAATTGTTTAATTTACAAGAAAACATGAATAATAGTATTGACAATTTTATGCATTTGATCACTTAATGGTTTCAGGCTATAAATGTATTAACATTCAGCCCTGAGATACGACAAAGCAAGTTGTGAAGAGAACTTTCACTGATCCACATCTGGACAGCTTTTAGCTCACTATCCCTGACGTAGTGCTGTGAGCAGAGCTAGTAAATGGAGGGTTGTCATCAAAGCAAATTCAGGCCAGGATAGACAGAGTAGATCATTTTGCCTTCAGGGTGAATCATTTCTTCAGACTATTATAGCAGTAGTAGATCATTCAGGTGATGTCCCGATAATGCTGAGCTGGCCATTGTCTGTCTCCTTGGACAATGACCTGTAAGTGCTTTTGTAAAGCAAATGATCAGTAGATTGTATTGCTTTTAATGGCTGCTGTATATTATGACTTCTTTACAGTGCAAGACAGTATAAATCACTTTCAAAGTACAGGACATTTTCAAATCTTTTGCTTTTCACTTGATAATTAGTGAAATGTCAAATTGAATGTCTTATATGTATGCAGCTGTTTCTTGTTATTAATTTGACTAGTTCTCTTTGTCTGTGTGTGTGTGTTTGAAAGACAGAGTAAATGATCCATGGATCAATAGTGGCTGAGTGGCAGGACTATGTTCCCATGGCAGACGAGGCCATCCTCCTCCAGGATCATGCTCTTTAACTGCATGTTTTTGCCATCGATCCGCACAGATAGTCATTTCACTCCTTTGCCATTTGCCATTTGATTTCATTCTTCATCTGTATCATGTCTAAGGATCAACTTTATTTTATGCCCAGACTCAGGCCTTTGGACATCCTTTTCCCCATTTTCCCCCATTGTATCTCATTCTTCATTTCCTTTTCTGCATTGTCAACTATGTCTATATATTATAGGTATTCGGCAGATAAAGATCCAGCTACAAATAAAGGGGACAAATGTATTGCCTTACTTTTTCAGATAAAATAAGACTTTATGTATTAATTAAGAGTTGGGACTGAGGAAACACTTGGAAAATGATTTGCACAAAAATCTTCATAAAAATCCTCACAGGTTATTAGACATTTTCACTCTTAAGGCAGTTTAATGACAAGTGAAAATATAACAGTTAAATTACAGAGACTTGTATTCTGCTATTAGAAAGACTATCATGTCATTGCTTCGTGATGTTTGGCTGCACGGATGAGTCAGTAGTCTTGCCCCGATTATACAGTCCATGTAGTTATGTTGTCCATTTGGTTTATTCTTAATCTTCCACATTATCTGAATCCCTATACCAGTCCAGTCATTACACTACCTTAAATGCTGTCATGTGGGAGCCTCATCACATGACCATTGTAACCAACCTTTAATATCGATCAGTAACTCGTTCTGTTCCTGACATCTTGACTTGCTCATTGGTCATCATCTAAACAACATCATCTAAACACTTGTTGTCAAAAGCCTGACTACGTCTTTTACTTTCTTCAGTGTCCAGGCGTCACATCAGCCATAGCTTGTTGTTGGTACTAATTGATTTTTTACAAAGACTTCACTTAACCCGCACAATATGTAGCATTTGTTATTGTACACCCCAAATATGTGAAACAGCCCACTTCTGCCAAAACTTCTGCCAAGGTCTCCAGTGTCGGTCATAACTTAGTTTAGCTGAATTGATCAGCATGTTATATTTCTTCGGAGCTTTCTCAGTATGAGACACCAGCCCTGTAGTTATTCTTGCTATGTGGCCAATAAGATTATGTCAGCAGCATATTTGATATTGTTAATGGTTCTTCCACCAGTACTGAATCCTCCCATAAATCCTTGTAGTGCTTTTTTCATTACATGTTTTCCGAGGATGTTGAACAGACATGGTAAGAAATTACATCCTTGTCGAATGAACTTGAAATTCTGATGTGTGATCCTTATTTCTGCACACTGTTGACTGTAGTGATTTCAGATCAGTTGGACCAGGATTGCAGGGAAACCCATCTCAAGCATTGTTATCCACTATTTTCCATGATGTACTATGTCCATTCAATGTAACAAAAAAATAGTGTCTGGTTCATTTGTCTTGCATTATCCAGGAAGATATTGAGGTTTGTGAACTGATCCCCATGATATTTCTTCCCTGAAATCCAGCTAGTTCTTGTCCAATCACTCTTCCAAGCTTGATCTGCATCTGCTTCAAGATCAAGATCAACAGGATATTGCTAGCATGTGAGACCAAGTCAATGATCCTGTAGTTGCTGCATTGGTCACCTTTCTTAGGCAATTGAATGACTGTGTTCATCTTTATAGCCAGATAATTTCTCACACTTCCATATATACCTTATGGAGAATTTTCAGCAATCCTAGGAGAGGAGAATGACTACTATTAAAATAAATATGCATCAGTGTGCTTGTAAATGTGTCTGCACTTCGATTAAATGGCGCCCTGTCTATGGTTGTTCATGTTCTGCACGCAGTACTGCCAGTTATACACTGGTTTTACTATGACCAGGATTACGTTGAAATGTGAGTGAGAGTATACCATTTGTTTTTAAATATGAAGTTATTAGGATATTGAAAAAAGCCATTTAGCAAGGAACTGAAGTTCACCTTTGCAATATTATCATTGGTAGCCATTACCCTATGGAGATTTTACTAGAAAACACTGAATGAATAGCCCCTGTCCTTTTCTAGTGGGATACACTTAATCTTATACGTGAGATGGACTCAGATTTTCTCTAATGCGGCATAATATCAATGTAATCAAGGTGGCCATGCAACCAAACCAGTAGATTTGTGCAAATTTTCAGAAAACAGTCAGAACTGTTGTCGGAAACATTAAAATTTGTCCATTATGTGTGCTATTGAAATCTTTCACTTATCCTTCTAGAAATTAATTTTATCTTTAAAGCCGGTATGAAAACCTAATCTTGTTATCTAGGGTCCCGATGAAGAGCTGCGGCTTGGAGTTCAACACCTATTCCTTTCAAACGGCATATCGGCAAACGTTGCTTCCTGGGCGCTGTGCTAGCTGCTCACTGCAACGGGCACGTGTGCTCACTTTACCTGTGTGTGTGTATTTGTGTTTCACTGCACGGATGGGTTAAATGCAGAGGACCAATTCCGCTGTGTGTAAAAACATAGTGGCAAAATGTATCACATCTTACAGGAACGTACTCAGAATGCTCTCAAAAAACCCAAAAGCTTGGAAATTATTTGTGAATGCAACTGGTCAAACGAAGGAACACATTATACAAGTCACTGGTCATGTGAATGGGAATAATCCCATCTGAAAACACCATCGTAATTTATCAGTGGAAAAGCCTCTGCTATTACTTCTGATGTGTCAGTCAATATTTGCTTAGTAACCGTTAATTGAAATGCTGTGCACTATACAACTACATAGCTTCTGGTGATTCATGGCCTTACTAAAAGACAACATAAAGAACAACATTTGAATTATTGTGTGGCCATTATCAGTGTGTAATTAAAAACAAGTGGAATCAAGTGATAAAGCCTCTTAATCCATCCTGAATGATACCAACCAATGTTCGAAGATGATACCCAATTTTGTTGAGACATCAGCAGTCTTATCCAGTCTAGATCTGCAGAGTTGGTTTTGGCAGATTGACATGCACTAACAGCCGGCCACTGCCACACACTGCTCATTGTACGAGACAACAAAGATGCCTTTTGAGGGTGATGGTTGATGGTGATTTTCTGAAAGGTTTGCAGTCTACACCTTCTTTGCTGAAGATTTTCTTTGCTGACAGTCATCCTTAGAGAGTATGCTGGATATCTTATATATATATATATTCCTGTTCATTAAGTGCACTAACTAATTGGATTCAAGATCAATACAACTGCCATTGGATGAAACATGAAGCTCTGCATTATCAGTTGCATACCTTTTAGCGCAGACCCGAGCTTACTGAGGTTGTCTGTAAAATATCCAGGATAGCTATAACTTTTAAAGGCTTAAGGATTTTTTAGTCCTACCATGACCTACTCTGAGGCACAGCAAAAGTGATCTTAAACTGCAGGATTCTCACCTTCTCTAATGAATAAGAAACAGGACCACTTTGTAAAATCTCAAGTGAAAGCAATAAATAGGATTAGATTCACAATTATGATGAGCACAAACAATGCATTTCTCTTTGTGGACTGACCTTGATATCCCAAGGGCCTCTTCTACCTAGTTTGTGGAAACTTTGGATGGGATATCAGGTGTAAGAGGTTTTTCTGATAAGGGGGAGGTGTAGATGAGGGGAAGAGCTGTAGCAGCACACACACACTTGATGTATGCCCCACCAGTTACTACCTTGTATTAGACTTTCTGCAACATATGTGGTGTGATTTGAGTTAATGACCTAAATGATGCGTATTTGTAGATCATTCAGAGTTGCAGGTTGTGGTTTAAAATGTGTTTAAGATCTGTTTTTTAGTTGGTCATCCTGTACTTGTTAAGCAAACATGACCTTAAATTTAGTTTGTTTCTTTATGATTTTTTTATCCTTTAAATGTACATTTTGGGAATATACTGTACCACTTGCATGACTGCAATTCTCAACTTCTTGCAGACATGATTGTAATAATAATACCATTTCATATCATTTTAGATCTTGCAAAAACTCTGGGAGCGGATGGAATGTTAGAAGGATTTACGAATTGCACAACCTTGATTGCCTTTGTTTAGAGCATCAGTTAGTTGTAAAAATCCTTCTGATTAATTCACCCATAGAGAAATGTCAATGCACAATTTATGACTGAAGAATGCAGTTGTCACTTTTCAATCTTTTCACGGCTGTCTTCAGTTCTATGAACAGTTTCATCACTGTATTTCAATTATGCGTCTGTAATAATCGAAAAGATTCATTTCACACCAGAAGGATCTGTGCAATAGCATAACAATAGCTTGAATATTAATGTGGTGCTACTCTGCATAGCAGCTTTGGAATTCATTAATTAAATATTCTGTTCATTTGTCTATTTTCACTGGACCAAAAATGTAGTTAAAATTGAGGACAAGAGGTAAGGAGAGTGTTGAAGAAGATTAGGAGGGAGCTAATAGTCATTATAGGTCTACTTCAGCTACGCTAATCAGCCTAGCTGTGGGACTCATCAGTGCTTTTGCTTACCCGCTTTCTAATACCCTTATTGGATTACTGTGCAGCACGAGGCTCACCACCTCACGTAATCATGCAGAATCGATGATGTCAGAATATATCTTTACAGCAAAGCCCCAGAGGTTTCTTAAACACTTATTTGATGTCTTCCTAATTGATTATGATGTATGCATTAGATTTAGAAAAGGAAAGCAATTTATTAGTGTTAATGTAAATATTAATAGTGAATTGTGATGAGTATTATCAGATAAATCATTGTTGTCTCATGGGTGAGGTTGGTGGCTGTTGAATTTCAAAGCCAGATTTAGAAATATATTTACTGTTTAACTGGTTGCTTGCGCATTATTAACTGGATATATTTCATATCTTGTATAAACATCTTTTTCACACATATATAGACTTACCAGCCACTTTAGTGGGTACACCTTGCTAGTAAAAGCTTTTTGCTTTTGACATTTACTTTCCAAACTGCCTTAATGTTCAGTGGCATACGTTCATCAGAGATGGTATTCCACATTCTTTGGTTGTAACGAGTGTTTTTTTTTAGTTACTCTTACCTTTCAAATATACTTAAATGCATTGAGATGTGGCCATGTGAATGGCTGATTAGATTGAGACAATGTCGGTGTGTGTGTGGGTAAGGTACATATTTGGCAAGTTCACAATTCAGACTCAGTCAATACAAAGTATATACAATCTGTGACAAAAATATCAGACCATGTTTAAAATGTACAGTATTTTCTACAAGCTCTTCTCTTTACCGCCTCATTGATGATGAATGAATTCCCTTCATTTAACTAGGCAAACCTAGTTAAGAGAGAGCTGTAACACTGTCACGATTCAAATAATACACACTATATTGCCAAAAGTATTTGCTCACCTGCCTTGACTCACATATTTAGCTGCTCGGCCATGCGGACTGTTCTTGAGCTCATTTGAAGGCCACATGAAGTTTGGAGGTCTGTAGTCATTGATTTGCAGAAAGTTGGCAAATACTTTTGCCAATATATTGTATATAATAATGATTATATTAATATAACAAACAATATTATAATATAATAATAACCTATGTCCAGAATATTTTATTGTAACTCGCCTAAGATCAGTACATTGACATGGTGAAGAAGCTTGCATGTTCCAAGCAAGGTCACCCTTGATGATAAGGTCGAAGAGGATACAAAGAACAATCACAACCCCACTCTTGGGGGAAAGGAACTGGCGGCTGCAGCATGTTTCTTTTTCTACTATGAGGTGTATGCCAGGGACACTCAGTCAGTCAGTTATCTCACAGAGCACTAATACTGACTCATCTAGGCAGCGCAACAATGAGGGCATATGACATGACTTCCATTAATATGAGGCAATCTGAACCAAAAAAACAACCAAATCTACCTTGAGAAGCTGGATTTGTATTCTGTGTTTCTGCCAGACGCATTTGCAATTTTATTTTTTTACTTTCAGTCTCCTGTGCTAGCGAGAGTTATTACAGAATATTCGGGGCCTCTTTCGAGTGAAACTTCCTGTATTTATTGTTGTTATGATTAGGGAATGGCTGTGGTTACATTATATGCTGAACAATGTATTTTGTCTGCACTGATCAGATTATATTATATTTTTATTTTTCCCACTATTAACTACATTCTTAAATTCCACCTACATTTCAAAAAAAGCCTGCTTGAAATCATGCTAATTTATAGCAGTTTTGTTATACAGTGTATTGTAGAGATGAGGGTCAATAGAGCAGATTTTCACCATCTTTCTCCCCCTTTTTAACACAGAACAGGCCCTACTCGAATGTGACTAGATTGCCATTAATCTACTGCTCTTGTCTTTTTTTCAAAGCTAAAAGAGAAATGATTGTAGTGGCCGGCGAAAAGCGAGCTGTCTATTCTTTTGTTGATGCGCATGGCACAGCAGTAAGTAGTGACTTGTCGGCAGCTCCGGAATTGTATCCATTAGAGTAGCTGTATTTCGCCAATTATCTGCTGCTCTTGTCTTTATGTGCATAAAGTAATGACTTGAATGTGAAAGTGCTTTGTTCTGCTCTCCATTTATGCCTTAAATTGTGGCATGAAGTGGAATAAGTTGGACGTAAGTGAAGATTTCTTAAAAAAACACATGGACGGACAAAATTGTGAATGGAAATTAGGCAGAGGTTAAAAGTGGGTGTAAATTAAGAACAAGGGAAACAAAATAAGAAGCGCAAAACAATCAGTAAAAAGAGAAACAGAAAACAGAATATTACTCATGTGGACACATACGTTGTAGAAGCTGGTTCAATATACCGAATATACTAGGAATGAACGAATGAACTGTTCACACACTGGCTGGAGAACGCTGAGCAGTGAGCCATAAATATCAAGTGTGTTGCTTCATCCTCAAATAATTTGCTGCATGATCCACTGCCACTTGTTATACATTACATTCATACACATTGCTTTTTAAACGTAAAACTTTCTCCATACCGTGTACAAAATCTTCGATAAATGTCAGCACCAGACACACTGTCAGAATTTTCAAAAACCGATCACTGCATGCTTCTCTTCTTTCGTGTAAATCACAAGTAGGGAAGCCATTTTTCTTGCACCACAATCACAAATGATTTGAACAAAAAAAAAGACACACCTGCACTGCAGTGACTGGGAAGACAGATATCAAAAACAGAAAACACTGAAAAGCTGACAGATCTTCACCGGAGTGTCAAATACTTCAAAATAGTTGTGTATGCTTGTAAATACTTTATATTCATAAGCATAGCCAGGGCTGCTGCATGTTTAAAAGGTTTTCATGCCCTTGTGATAGACAGTCTAATGGACACACAGTTTCAAAGTCAATAGTCATACAGAGACATGCATGTTTGGGGCCATTGTCTTGTTGAAGCATCTTTCATCTACTCCGATTATGTTTCTTCGCTAACATTAAATCCACTGCTTTCATTTTATCCTGCTACCTATTTTTACATGACTCCTGGCATAGCTTTGCGATGAATGGATACAGGGGGATACGGATAAGAAAATGGTCTGTCCCCAATCTCGTTTCAGCTGTAAGATCAATTTAGTGATTCCAGTTAGTCTAACACATGATTTTGGACAGTAAAAGGAAATAGGATCACCCGAAGGAAACCTATGTGGATATGAGGAAAACATGTAAACCACACATAAATAACCCACCTGGGAGTCGAACATGAAACCTTTATTATCATTGCTAATAATAATTAAGGTGTTTGTTATGACATCTGCAATGCCTGATGACACAATTACTATTATAGCAGCAAACTCCATTCACCATAGTGCACAACAGGCCGACACCTGAAGTACCACATGACGAAATTCTTTTATTTACATATCCCAGCTTGTTATGAATCGTAGTCGTAGTATGCACATCCAGCCTTCTGCTTAGTAATTCAGAGCCTTAGCCTCTGAGCCACTTTACCTAATCTCTAGTGAGCTACCTGGCCCTACACATATTTTTCTATATGTAGGCCTTATTGAAAAAAATTTGGACACCGCTGACCTTGAAGTTTGTGTGTTGTATTTATTGACATTGAATTTACACGTTGTTATTAAAATCCTGCATTGGATGGATGAAATGGAATGTCTTTATTGTAACTAGTCTAGCGAAATTAGCTATCAACCCTTCTGTACACTTGCAATATGACAAAAAATTTGGGAGACAGGACAAAAAGACAAAAATGAGGAAAAATACAGAATGCAGAATACAATGGGGGAACGAGAGGAGATTATAAAAAACCCAGGCTATGGTCCTAAGAGAGCACAGTGTGAGCACAGAGAAAAACACCTCAGCTCATAGGCACATAATAAAAACACATTACAACATGAAGACCAGGACTTGCAATGGAGAGGGCTATGGGGTCGGCACAACCACAGCACAAGAATTTGGTCCTGCAGCCTGTGTCATTGCTGATCAACAAACTTGTCTTGCCATACCGGGGGGTGAACAGCAGCTGTAATTTTAATAGCAGCTTTTATATCTAAAAAATATCTAAAACTATGTAGCATTTACACATATAATTTAATTAAACATCACTGGATAAGGAAGTTCTTGGTTATGTCTCGAGTGGCTCTCATATAACCTGCTAAACTTTTCACTGCACAACAGAAGGCAACATTTTCCAGCTATGGGAAAGCAGAAAGACTTTGACAGCAGACAGATAGAGGAAACCAGAAAGAGTGGCGTCAATGGTTCAGCAACTGTTGCACATGTGGGTTCTTCCCATCCATAGCTGGTGGAATCACCAAATATGCCGACTGTCTGCAAATATCCACATGTGGTTGCTGCAGTGTGTATGGGTTGACAATTGCATATGAAAGATATGGCCACCTTGGAGTCTGTTCCCTGACATGAGTGCTGTAATTAGACAAAATGCTGGACAAACCTGATAATATTACAGTGATCACACAGTGCAGTAAATGTATCTAACTTTTCATTGTTCATTATATTTGAACCTATGTTTTTCTGCATGTGCTTGTTAAGGCATCATTTGTTTTTCTGGTCATTATATTTATAATAGTACTTTGTTAAGCCTAAAGTATACTTTAATAAACCTGAAGAATGCAAGAAGCTTACAGAATGAAGTTAATCCTTACA
Organism: Xyliphius kryptos; assembly: GCA_025769995.1. Taxonomy (NCBI): domain Eukaryota; kingdom Metazoa; phylum Chordata; class Actinopteri; order Siluriformes; family Aspredinidae; genus Xyliphius; species Xyliphius kryptos. The sequence goes on along the minus strand of JAOUQT010000011.1, from coordinate 7,898,193 downwards.
TGCTGGTTTGTCTACATATTGCACAAATGTAGTTCCAGTAATAATGTCTGAACACAAATATATTTATAACCTTGTTTCAAAGATCCCCGGTTAAGGTTCTGCCAAGAAATAGAAAGTGACTCATGGTTATCTATATTCCGCACACAAGCATGCGCACATTCCTGATACCTCTGTCCTTTCTTGTTCCCTAGTGTCTTTGTTGTGCAAGTCTTCAGCACTAATGCTTAGTGAAGGGCATGACTCAGAAGTAGATAAGGATGGTGGATGCTTCTCTCCCACCTCTCTCACAACACTGCTCATTATCACCAGAATTTGCTGATTATGTATGTGTGTGTGTCGGGGGTGTGTCTGGGTGTAAATGTAACTTATTAGTGTGTTTAGTTCATCAGGCTGGTAAATGTCAGCTGTTCAGTAAATAATGGTGCGTTGACAGAGTCCCATTATTTATATGATGATTCTGGGGACCGAATAGACCCTCAAGGTCAATAATATCAGATATTACTATCCTTGTGGGACATTTTGGAGACTAACTGTCTCTTATTGGGAAAGTGTGTTTTCTTTTTAGATTTAACAAACAAAAGTTCCATTATTGTTGATGCGGTTAAGTTTAAGGTTAGGGTTAGCATTAATTAGCTGCATTATTAATTATTTCAACTGCAAATCTGCACCAGTATAGCAAGACAAATTAATTTGTGTGTGCTTGCATATTTTATAGTTATTAAGTCATTCATCCATTAACTTTCACCTTAGCCACACAGGGTCACGGGCCACCCGGTGCCTAACCAGCAACCCTAGGTGCAAGAGCAGGAACTACTCCATCGTAGGAAATACACAGTCACGCTCTAAGGGCCACTTTAGAGGCATTGATTAACCCAATGAGCATGTCTTTAAAATGCGGGAGGAACCTGGCGCACCCAGAGAAACCTGTGCGAACTCGAGGAGAACAGAAATTTCCTGAGTTGTCCCATCTGGGAATCGATTAAGGATCCTTTTTGCTGTGAGGTGACAGCGCTACCTACTGCCCCATATACTGGATTAATTGCCACGACCTAACCCTGTCCTCTGTATCTTCGTCTTTTACACATTCCATTTTTATGTCCTCTCTCATCATATCTAAAAACCTTCCCTTGGGCCTACTCCTCCTCCTCCTCCTTTTCCAGCCTAATCTTCTTACACGTACTGTCCCTCTTATGCACTAATTTTTTATGTTGTCTAACCTTGTAATTAAAGAAAACCTCAACATTAATCTGCCAGCTCTGCTCCCTGTCTTTTAGTCAAACCCACTGTCATCAAATTTTACAGCAGGTCTGGTCTCACTAGTGTCTTGTAGACCTGTCCTTTTGCTCTTTCTCTCCTGAACTTTGATCACCTAAAGCTCCCAAAACTCTTCTCTACCCGCTCTATCCTGCCTGCACTCTCTTTTGGGAAGCCTGCCCAGACTGTTATTAGGTATAAAACTAGCCTATGTGATTTCATGGGGTCATCAGTATCATATACTGTCATACAGAGACATCCTTGAAGAGCAATCTGGACCTCAGATGGGGCAAAGTTTTGCCTTCCAACAGGGCACCGACTGTAAGAAGCTTAGATAACAAAAAAGGGGCTTTGGGAAAATTGTGAATGTTCGTAAGTGGCCCAGCCAAAGCCCAGACTTGAACCCCTCTGTAGAGATAAAAAATGTGCACTAACGCTTCCCATTAAAACTGATGAAGCTTGAGAGGTTTTGCAATAAAGAATTAGAGAATCTGACAAAAATAGAGAGAAACTGGCCAAAATATGTGTAGCCTGTAGCATCATAACATAATATAGCGTCAAAATGACTTGAGTCTTGTTGCCTGAGATGCTTCAGGACATACAGGGGTTAGACAATGAAGCTGAAATACCTGGTTTTAGACCACGATAATTTATTAGTTTCGTGTAGTGGTCAGAGGGATTTTAAGCCATTCTTCTTGCAGGATAGTGGCCAGGTCACTACGTGATGCTGGTGGAGGAAAA
>JAOUQT010000011.1:7799066-7817936 GCA_025769995.1 Xyliphius kryptos | reverse complement strand
AGTTTCTCAAGTTGAGGGATAGGAATGTTAACCCATTTTCTCCAGTGTAGAAATCTAGTTGCTCTAATGTCTGCTTGTTGCTTTTTGTTGTAGCTTCCGTTTTATGATGTGCCAAATGTTTTATATGGGTAAAAGTTCAGTTCCCGGACCCTTCTTCTACGCAGCCATGATGCTGTAATTGTTGCAGTATGTGGTTTGGCATTGTCATGTTGGAAAATGCAAGGTCTTCCCTGAAAAAGACGTCATCTGGATGGGAGTATATGTTGCTATAGAACCTTTTAGCATTGATTATCTTTCCAGATGTGTAAGCTGCCCATGCCGCACACACTAATGCAACCCCATACCATCAGAACTTCTGAACAGAGCACTTATAAAAACTTTGATCTTCCATCTCCTTATTACTCCTATTGACATGGCGTCTCTAATTTAAATTTTTATTCGTCTGACCACTTTAGCACAATCCATTTTAAATGAGCCTTGGCCCTTGGATATTTGGATATTTCACAGATAATGTTCTCTGAAAATATTACTGAAAACATTTTGTTATTTCCAATACAGAAGCAGTGCAAACATTTGTGAATCAATGGGTCACACTCAGGAGCGCAGTGAATTTCAGCTGTAATAGGGTGCCACCTGTGCAACAAATCAAGTCGTGAAATTTCTTCGCTCATAAATATTCCACAGTCAACTGTCAGCTACAGTATAAGAAAATGGAAGTGTTTGGGTACGACAGCAACTCAGCCACGAAGTGGTAGGCCACGTAAACTGACAGAGTGGGGTAAGCGGATGCTAATGCGCATAGTGCTAAGAGATCAATCACCTCAGACTTCCAAACTTCGTGTGGCCTTCAGATTAGCTCAAGAGAAGTGCACTGAGAGCTTCATGGAATGTATTTCTATTGTCGAGCAGCTAAATAGACTATATTTCCAAAAGTTTTTGCTCACCTGCCTTGACTCATATATGAGCTAATCCATGGGGTTCAATATTTTTTGCTGCTAGAACAGCTTCAACACTTGATGAATGGCTGAGTGAATGGTGATTACATGTTAAATAATTAAACATAATTATAAATATGGATTATTTCTCTTTTTTTAGGAGCAATATGTATTTATTCATGATGCCATCCTAGAGGCATGCCTGTGTGGTGAGACAGCTATCCCAGTCAGTGAGTTTGCGCTTACCTACAAAGACATACTGAGGGTTGACACACAGAGCAACACCTCTCAACTCAGAGAAGAGTTCCAGGTGAGAGATTTAAGCTGTGTGAAGCCTTATGTCATCAGTTTTAGTCAATAGAACTGTCACAGGAAACAAAAAAACTGTCAATTTTCTACACCATTGATACAATTCAGAGTGAAATATTTTGCTTTGTGTCTATTCATGTAGTCATGTGTGTTTGTGAGACTCCTGGAGTTCTGTCAAATAATCTTTGGAGCTTTCAAAAATAACTCTGATGGCAATTTATTTTTCTTTTATTCTGCATCTAAAGTTCTGGACATATTTTTTCTCACGTTAAAAGATGTGTTTTTGAACCTAAGTACACTCTCCAACAGATAATTTCACAGGGTATGTCAAAGCAACAAATTTTTGTGGGTTTTAAATCAATTTTAGAAATAAATGAAAGACAGGTGCCAAAGACAGATGTTTATTGACTGATTGCTTCAAATCAGAGATGTAATTTTTAATCATTACACATTTTGTAATGAGCAAAACCTTTAAGTGTGCACATTTACAAATGCAATTGTTCAGTAAGAAGAAATTGAAAATAAAATCAATAAATTAAATCATAAAAAGATACCAGAAAGGAAGTGCAATTTATTAATAGATAAACTTCTTCAATCCGAATTACCAAAAAAAGTTTAGGCAATATGCAAACAACAAGACTAACAAAACTTAGTACAAAGTCGCAAGTACAAAGTACAAAAGCTAATCACTGGATCACAATGAACATAACCGGCTTGGTAACAGAGTATAGTGTTTCCGTTTGCATATAATCTAAACATTTCTATGCATAGAATGTCTGCTTTGCATATAAGTGTTTCTGAAAGGAAACTTAAATGTGTGAACATTCAGGTGCACATAAAAATCAATACTGGTGTCTTGGGTCTGTTCTGTAGTCTTTCCGGGTGACCATTTTAGATGCCTATGCTGTTGATTCTGTTTCAAATTCCATAGTTAAAAATCTTATTTAATATGTAACATAGGGCAGCAGGGTAGCGCAGTTGTTAACGCTATCACCTCACAGCAAAAAGGACACAGGCTCAAGCCCCGGGTAATACAATCAGGGAAATATCTGTGTGAAGTTTGCATGTTCTTCCTATGTTTGTGTGGGTTTTATCCAGGTGTTCCGATTTCCTCTCACATTTCAAAGACATGCACCTTAGGTAAATATATTATCTCATTATATCCTTGCCTAAAATGGTTCAATTTAATTTTATTTCTGTAACGCCATTTTTAAAATGGAACATTGTCACACAGCAGCTTTACAGAAATTAAATACAGCATATAATCATATGTGATAAGTTTTCTTATCACTCTTTTTTCCTAATTAGCAAACTTTAGAAACCCTTAAGAACCAGACTCAGAAGGGATTCCCATCCTCATTTGGGTGATAACAGATTAAATAGTCTGGTAGAAGAGTCTCTAAATGTGTGTACGTTTACTGGATGTTCCCAGCAGACTCAGTCACATGCGACGTAAGCTCCTGTGTATCTTGGCATTATTGACCTACATAATAAAGAATCCCTAAGGCTAACATAGCCTTAAAGCTTTGATGCAAAGGTCATGAGGTACATTTTATACAGTAAACATTGTCGCTAAACACAAATATCCTAGCACTCTAAACAATTTTATTAAATTATTGTTTTGTATTATTTTGATACTGCTATCAATGCCATGTTACAACAATACTACATAGTATTTTCTTGTTTTTGTTAAATATCTGCTTTACATAGCGGGTAATTCAGCCTTCAATGCACATTGATCTGTACACACCCCAGATAAATTCAGATCCTTAGATGCACTATTGATTTGATTTAATCAACTATTTTAATTGTTTTGTGCTATATTAATGAGATGCATACACCACATTTATTTTACTCTCTTCCTTGCATAAAAATATCAATGGTTTCATTTCTGAGGGGCATGTAATTTGCTCCAGGATGCCACACATGCCATTCCATTGCAACATTGCTATACCTTGACAATCATCTTGCTGTGTATGCTATTTTAGAATGTGCCATCTGCAAGTAATCTGCATTAGCCCTCACAGCTTCAGTAATCTACACTCTTGTCATTCGAATCCCATTATTTGATGCACTTGTAATGTGCTGGTTCATTATAAATACCATTATAATCAACCAAAGCAATCACCCCACATTGTAAATCATTATGCCTGGATATTAGGAAGATCTTACTGTCCTGGAAAATGCATGTCATCTATCTTTGGTACTATCGAACGCTTATTTGTAATCATGCTCTTTTTAGCGAAACAATCCTCAGTGCACCAGCATGACCAGAGAGCTATATGCTGCAAGCTTATTCTGGCTCATTAAGCTAATCTAAAACACATTTTATTATAAACAATATGATCAACAAATAAATTCAGTGAACCACATCATCTGTGATGGTCCCAAAAACAAAAGATAGGGGGCCTATGCTTAGTGTAGCATTTTATTTCTGTTTCTCTGATAACAGTGGAAGTTGTGCTGTTGTAGCCCATACTCTTTAGGACTGAATATGTTCCGAATTGTTGTGAGATGCTTTTCTGCTCACACCAGCTGTAAATGGTGCTGTCAATTGGTGGTGGTGGCATTCTAGCTGGTGGCATTCTAGTCTCAATTATCCTCATAACTATATATGATGGATATCACAATGCATATGCTTTTTTCTGTTCTGTGAAAGTCCTAATATGATTAGCAGTAGATATATTATCATTAATTAAGTGGTTTAATTTTTTTCAGATCGTTTACAAATAATTAGACATGCAACAGCTTAGAAAGACATCTGATTATTATTTATCAATAGATCAGATCAGAGCTTGTTAAAAGGTTTTATGGATTTTTTGTTGCATGACAGATTCTTCCAGCCACCAGTTCATATGGTTTGGTATCCTTAGCTAGTTGGTAGCAGATTGTAGCAATGTGGCAGTAAAAGTATTTGATTTCTGACAATACTTTTCCTACTGCCCAGATAGAAAAATATATGAAGGGTGGGCCACTCAATAGTTGGCAGGTATATCTTGATACTCTAATGTATTTATAGTTTTTAAAAGTATTAAGGTTCCCATTGAATATGAATGTTTTTATTCACTTGCTACCTTGCATGCCTTTAGCTATGCAATTAATTTTTTTTATTTGAATGCCTGTTTGGTATCTTGTTTAAGACAACTAGCGTTAAAACTAGTAAATGTAATACATTTAGATGCAATATGATTATGTGTATTTAGAGTACATTTTTGAGCCGAAGATTTGGCAGGAAAAAATAACCCCCAAAAAGGGAATAGCACATTGTGTTAATAGAGATGAGACTTAACACACAATTAGCCATAAAAGTCAACTATTTTCTGATATTCTATACCTACAAATGGGAAAGAAGTTCAAAACATTTGGACAGTTAAACCTAACACACAAAGGCTTAATAACTGATACCTTGGAATCTACACCTAAACTAGAGCAATTAAATACATAAACTAAAGCAAACACACAAACCAAAGTAAATAATACTCAGCTGTTACAAATAAACTCAAATTTGTTTTGAGGTGATATTGCGGGTTTGAGGTTCTCAGCCACCACCACCTTACACTCTGTAGTTCTTACACCTTTTTGGAGATTCTGCGACATCTGGCAGTGGCACCACCCTCTGCCTTTTCAGGAGGACCTATATTATTTTATTAGCTAGATTTATGAATTACAGTTATCCTCTCATACAAAATAAAAACAAATGGAGAGAAAGACAGTATAAACAGTAGTTCAATACACATTTAATATTCTTAAATCATATACCATTCTAGGAAAAAAGGCAATATTATTAAATTTGCTATTTTAAACCCCATCTTTTAATTGCATTTCGGTGTGTAGGTTTGTGGTCCTTCAGTTATTTGGAGCGTATGCCTGAGAAAAGTTAGTGAGGTGTGGTAGTTAGGTTATTATTTAGCACTGGTAGATTGTAAGCTTTGACCTTCATTTGAGTTAAGAAAATGTTGACCAGGCCATGATATTTTTTTAATGAATGCTGAGTTGCTTTCTGTTAAAATATAATCAGTGAGTAAGTTTTAGTGGCTGATCTTTTTTTCCTTGATTTTCAGTTCATCAGTGTTTTCTTGGTGATGGCTAGCATTATAAGAAGTAGTGTGCCGTTTTGTTGCAACTTTGTTGTATTTATTGCTGATATGTCTCCCAACAAACTGAGTTATGGGATAGTGTTATGGACTGAATCAGCAGTTTGTTTAATTTATTACTAATTTACAGGGATGTTTTTACAGTATTTAACAGGTATGCAGTACCATGTGGCATGGACCGAGTTATCTGGGATGTTTACTGAGCAGAGATGGCAAATTTTAGGCTCCAGGGAACTCATTTCAAATCATTTATGTCCAGGGAGTTTTACATTTTGTATTGTATTGTGTAGGCATACGTGGTTAGTCAGATTTTGTTTGTATTTTAGAATATTCAGTATCTTATTCTTGGTAAGAAATTGGTTCTCATAACCCACAATCAAAAGAAAATAAAGAAACATCAATTTGATGTTTGAACTTTTTTATTTTGCTTTATTTTGCTTCGAGATTCACGCATTAAAGCAATCCTTAACATTTTTCCTTTCTATGTGGTCTGTTAATGACTTTTTAATCGTTTATTCTCTTTTGCTTACTTTGTTTTCTGACTGTCAGACGCTGAACTCTGTGACGCCTCACTTGGACGTAGAGGAATGCAGCGTGTCACTGCTGCCCAGAAACAGAGAGAAGAACCGGAGTATGGATGTGCTGCCCCCTGACAGAGCCCTGGCCTTTCTCGTCACCACAGAGGTCGACGGAAGTGACTACATCAATGCAGCACTGATGGATAGTTTCCTTCGGCCAGCCGCCTTCGTGGTGACACCTCACCCACTGCCCATCACCACCGGAGATTTTTGGAGGCTGGTGTTTGATTATGGCTGCACTTCCATTGTCATGCTCAACCAGATTAACCAGTCCAACTCTGCCTGGGTGGGTTGCCATAGAATTCATTCTTATTAGCCAATTCTCTATAGATTTTTTTATGAGCACTATGCAAGACATACCATAAAAACTGAAATACTTTCCGACAGTTCTGCCTGTAGGTTATTTCTATTTCAGAGACATTTTATGATAATAATATTTTATGAAATGATGTCAGCTCTTATTTCTTTTTTCTTTCAATTTTACATCATGGCATTCGTGAATATAGCAAACATACATTACTTGTCTTAGCCACCTGTTAAAAACATTTACCATCAGCAGAGACAGGAATTGAATAATACTGTCTGTAATGAATTTTTAAAAATTATTTAATTCTAAAATTACAAAGAGAACAAAAGCAATGGTCAGGTGATTAGAAAATGTGAGAGAAAATGCAAAAACTAGAAAAAACATGCAATATCACAATGGAACTAACTTTATAGCACAGTGCAAGCTTGTGATACTTCAGAAAGAATGAATCTTATAAAGTAATTTAGAAAAGCATTGTGGCATAACAGCAAGGACACAGACACCCATCGTGCAGGAAATTGCTCTTTATTAAAGAACAAGCTGGCATTCACAAACATGCGCACATGCACACATAGACACACACTTTAACCCTATTAATCCCTCTAGCATTCATACAGACGGTGGACACCCAAAAACACACTAAACTAACATTAAATAAAATTAACACAACATAAAAATTAACATAAACCCCCATTTATTGAAATAAACTTAATACGCATTTAATAGGACATGAAGATCATTAAGTCATAACTGCTCGGCGCACTGCATCCTGGTAATCCGGGCATGCCCCTACCCTATTCCCGTCCGTGATGAATGTCACAGTATTAAAAACATACAGATATTGTGATATCTACTAAATATCTACTATCTTAACATCTACAGTATAATCCATGTCGCATGGAAAAAATTACTACCTTTTAATGTGTTATAATTTACCATTAAATAAAGATATCATGCTAACTCCCTTAATCCACCATTCCATCGCTGTAATCCAACTACACTGCTATGCCAGTGTTGTTTGAATCATCTTTGTATTTATATATAAATGGAAGAATAAATGTATAAATATTTATAAATATTTATAAATAGATGTATAAAGAGTTGAGACAATTTTTCTTTTTAGTCTTTGTAGGGGTCTATGTAAGCTTATATCATCCTGTATGTAAAAGTCATTTAAAATGTACATTTTTTGTACAAGTATTGTGTGCATCAATGGAAATGGCAGAGAATTGTTTTGTACAATGGTTAATACATTATTAATAGTAATTGCATACATTGCTGTTTAACAAGGTGAATGTTAGGTCTAAAATACAAGCCCAGCTGTAACAAACTGCTTTATCAAAAAGAACCCCTGTCAAGAAGTACACACTGATGTAACACTCAACCAGGAAAGTCAGACTCAAGGGGTACAGAAAAACAGACGAGGGTCAAAAGCCGGAAATAAACAATAACCAGGCAAACAAGTCCAAAATTCATTTATAAAGAGGAAAGTTAAAAGTAGGTCAAAGCACAAGTAAACAGTTTATGATATAAATGCTCAGTATGTAACATAAAAGTAGGCAAATATTTCGGGAATGAAATGAAAAGTGTATATAGAAAGAAGACTGATGAACACCAGCTGAACCAAGTTAGTATTCTTGTGATGTAGCGCAGATGTGCTGATCCTGATTGGCTAATACATCCGGTGTGTTGGCGTCATGAGAGCCCGAGGAATGCTGAAAATTGTAGTCCATATGACCAGTGCTAGAGTTTGAGGCTTGAAGAAGCATGACAACTGACATCTGTTACTAAAGTCATACTCAAGATGCCATGTCTGTCACCTGTTCACTTAATATAAAATAGATTTTTGCATTTCCTAGAGTAATCATGTTTTTGTTTGCAAGTGCGAATGTGCTGCTAAACTTATGAATATTTACATTTTTTCCATCTACCCTGTTAAAGTTATTCTATCACTTTGAAAAGGTATTAACACTCTTCCCTTGCCCCTGTCACTTCAACCTTGCTCCCTCTCTCTCCATCTGTTTGCGTGTTTCAGATGTTAAAAAGCATGCTGGCATCGGAAGTGTTGCTTTTGAGGCCACAACAGACTATAAGCATTGAAATAAAAAAGAGCATTAGGTCTCTTTTATCTCTACAGGCTACACATGAAAAATTAACGTGGCACAATTTAATTCCCTTCACCAATTAAATGCTTTTTCTCCCTCTCTTTTTCCATAATCAGTCATTTTTGTCAGCGTTGAAAGCTTCCTTTCTTTTTTCTTCCCTTGCTCTAATCCATGTGTACTCTGCGTGTCGTGTCCTTATCTTACTCCTACTGTAATATGCAAATGTAAAAAGAATTATGCTTCGAAGCATGGTGTATCATGTATTTGAATAAATTGTGAAGCAGAATTCAGTTTACTGTGTGATGAGGAGGCAACTAAATATGAATGATTTATTCTAAATGAACAGATACAAATACATACAAACAAACAAATTGGATGAGAACTGCTTGTTTTCCTAAGTTTTAGCTTGTCATAGACAATAAAATGATAACACGTGCAGGTTCCATTTATGGTTCTTTAGTAACAGTGTAGTCAGGATTGCTTTAGTTTAAATTAGGCTAGTAGTTATAATTAAAAAATAAAACTGACAAAATCTTTTTAGAATTATACATGCAGTATACCAAAACTAACCAAAACTAGTGCAGTTCCTATGTACAATATCTATGTACAATATTCTAAAACATTCTGCCATTCTTTTGAATAGAGACATTCATAATTTCTACCACACAAAAATGCTTATAACTCTAAACATATATAACCCATCACTTAATCAGTAATATTGTCTGTACCCCGAATTATTTTTATTATTAATAATATTTTACATTGAGCCTTATAGCTTACTGCATAATCCCAAACAAGTCACCTATCATACTTTGCAAAATGATTTCTCAATAATGATATATTTTTTGGGTTGATGTTGAATTTCTCCTATTTAAAGGTTAAGATGAGTTTTTTTGTGAAAGTACTGTATATGGATGTTAGACAAAATTGTTCAAGTATTATTTTACATTGGCGGTTTTTCGCCAAATTTAGATTGTTTCTGTGTATGTGGAATCACACACTCTAGCTCAGCTAATTTGGGATGTGACATGGAAGAGTAATAAATAATGAACCATGGGCGCAGTCTTGTTTATAATGCAACTGTGTCTAGCCATGTTGAATTTCATGATTGTTGTTTGTAAATTGAACAGTTAAATCTACTTTCATATTTTTTTCCACAGAAAAGTGAGTGTAGTGAACAAATTCATCAGTTTTTTCCTTTGGCTACAAACAAGCAAACTTCAGTCAAGCATGTTGGGCATTTTATTGTTGCTCACATGTTGAAAAATGTAGAAGAATCATACTGAAAAATCAGGTGTAATAATAATAGTAATAATAATACTTATTGGAAGAATGCTGAAGAAAGCTTTCTGGACACATTATGTTGCCATCGTAGGTTGTATCAAATTCTGATCCACTTTTCTAATCACTCTGTCATCTTCCTTTTTAGCCATGTCTGCAATATTGGCCTGAGACCGGCATGCAACAGTTTGGGCCCATGACAGTGGAATTGCTCTCCAGGTCCACTGATGATGATGTCATCACCCGGCTGTTTCGGGTTAATAACATCACCAGAGTAAGCATGCAGTAATGAAAGAAAGAAAATGTTGAAATGCTACAGAATACACCACTCATTGTGTTAGATGTCAGTACTCTGGGTAAACACTATTTCCACTCAATTATAATGCTGCATGAAATGCAGACCTTGTTAAAATGCTATACTGACATGGAACTCCTTACCACTTTCAAGTCCACGGCAAATGTTTCATGGCTAATGGACTTAGAGTCTAATTGCTTAATTCATCTTTTTAGAGGAGAAGTGAAAATGAATTGTGTGCAGGTATATCTGCAGCAGCATCTTAAAACTGTGGTTACTCATGCAGACAGACTCTTAAAGATCAGCCAAGTGGTGTTTGTCATTTGAGGTTACTTTAATTTGCTTTGCATTGGCATTGGCTGCTAATGTAGCTAACAAGTAAGAAACACGTACACTTAAAATGCCTAAGAAATAATCCTTGTCCTGATTCTTTCGAGGACATAACAGAGAACTTTAGGATGAGGCAATCCATTTATCCTTTTTTTAATTATAGAAGTCAGGACAGTTACTGAGCAAAATCAAGGGCAGGGTAATCATGTTAATGTTGAACAAAATGAGGAACATCTTATGTGCAACTCATGTTTAAAATCTTCAGTGATTTTTACACTGTGGGCCATTTTATGGATACATTTATATAAGTGTATCCATATAAATGGCCAACCCTATATAATGCAATTGAGTTTATTTAATGGAAAATATTAGGCAAACTGTTTTCATATTTATTAAGCACTGTTTTGTGCTTAATTAAAAACACAAGGTGCACATAATGATTCTTAGTATAAAGGTTTGGATGTATTGGGAGATGTCCTTCTGTTCCTCCGTTGTGGATAGCCTCACCCGTGATAGGGAAAATTGGTGTACTTTGGAGGCAGACTGTGGTACTGCAGGGTAACTTACAGTTTTGAGACATTTCTAAGTTTTGATATAGAATTTTCCCTTTTTTTTGGAAAAATTGCACTTAAATTTTTTACCTTTAATACCAGCGCTTAACATCTCTATGTACAACAAAATTGACAAAAAGAATAAGCATAAACCTGTAGGCTTTCTAACATAAACTTTGTCATCATTAATCTTTTCTCTGTCTTTTTTCTGTCTTTATCTCTGGCTTTGAAGCTTCAGGAGGGTAACCTGGTGGTGCGTCACTTCCAGTTCCTACGCTGGTCAGCCTACCGTGATATCCCAGACTCCAAAAAGGCCTTTCTCACTCTGCTGGTTCAAGTGCACAAGTGGCAGAGGGAGTGTGGTGATGGTCGCATTGTAGTTCACTGCCTGTGGGTTTTTTAAGATAAAGCATTCCCACAACACAATTTTTTCTTAAATTCTTCTCTTGCCTGCCTCCATTCATCCCTCATCAGCCATAAAGGTGAAGCCGCTTTAGGCCCATAATCCATTTCTCTGATTTCAGAGCATCATTTTTCATAGCCTGTGGCTCTTCTGCTCTCTGGCACAGGGGCATAAATCCTCTGCCTCAATCTCTTGGTCAGTTTTTTTTCTTGGTTGGCATAAATTAGTATTACAGTTGAAAACCACTCAGTAATGTGTCCTCTCAGCTTCAAATAACTCACAGTTCCAACTTTTTACAAGTTGTTTTTTTTCACAACAAAAACTCAGGTTATGTGCTGTTGAATATTTTTCAACCCCTACGGTGATAATTTGAAATACAGTACAGAAACAGTACTGTGTTTTATTTCAGACATGAGACAACACAAATCATGATTTTGTAGGAAGCAATGTGCCCATAAATATAGTGTCTTTATCTGGAAGGCAACTTTGCAATTCAGTGTAGTCTGATTGCAACATTGAAAATGAAAGGCAACTGCATTAAAAAAAATCAATATGTGTAGATTGTTTTTTTTTTTTTCACTGAAGAGATAGCGTGATGAAAGTGTGACATCTTACCTTCACTTTTGTCCTTGATCGTAAATGACAAAACAACATCATTCAACACTTCACGTGTAGCATATTTCCCCTTAATGTGCTTTCTTTCTGTTTGACACTTTCTTTGTGGATGTTTATACTTATATGAAAATGCCTATGTTTGATGGTTGGAATGCAGCCTCACAATTTTTGTTTACATCTGCTTTTATTGCACTTTCACTTGCATATGCATTTAATGTTCAGAATATTGCACTGACCACCTGGTTTATATCCTGTTTTTTAGGAATGGAGGTGGGCGCAGTGGCATGTTCTGTGCTTGTGCCATGATAATGGAGATGATTGGACACCACAACATGGTGGATGTCTTTTACGCTGTAAAGAGTCTCCGTAACTCCAAGACTAACATGGTGGAGACCTTGGTAAATTATCACAAAGATGCCCATTCATTTGTCCTTGTTAAAGTACTTTAATTCACTGATGGTTTATAAAAGTGTACTGTAAAATATACTTAAAGATACAAGCATATGTGAGGGGTTTTAGAGCTGATTTCAGTGGTGGGACATTTTGGGCACTGTGATCCTTATCCACGATTTCTCAGAACTTAAAATGAGATCGGAAATATGAACATGGAAATGCACAAAGCTCATTATTGTAGGAAAAGCTGATCAAAAAGACAAATACTTTGCTAATATTGTTTGTACTAATGTATATGTCCATAAATATCAATTAACAATAATTTACCAATGTACTCACAGCATGGATAATTGCACAAACATCATAGGTTCTCTATTCTTTTTTGTATCTTTTGTATCTTAGAGACATGTAATATTATGGATTCTGAATGAATTATAAATTAATTAATAAATACAAAATGATTTTAGATTTATAGACAATATATTTCAACAAATAATGTTGGAAAAGTGTGCAACATATTGCATAAACATTTTCAAAGAAAATAGAATTAACTAATGGGTTTTGCTGCAAGTCAACGTCTTGAGAAGAGCTGTGTCAGATTCTCTGTGAGATGTTCTGTGAAATGTACTAGATAATGTATTAACAAAATATCATACCCGGGTACGGTGCTTTCTCTTAGTATGCTTGAAGAGGTTGTCACAGAACAACTGCGCTTTGCAAAGTGTAGATAACGTGATCATGTTTCCACTAAATAAGTTACACATTGTTACATATTTACACAATTATTTTCTGTTATAAACCACACATTTTGCGTCCATACATACCTGAGCTAAAAATGCACCACATCAAATACCTAGGAATAAAAAGTTATGTAAAGGTATATATGCATTTCAAGCATGTTTCTAGAACCTATAAAGTATTGTGAAGGGTAAGTACAGCTGCAAATTCCTCCATAACCATCTGTTTATGTACAAATCTAGATATAGAACCATTGCACTTTGGCGAAGAAAGGAAAACATGACTGAGATAAAAATATTCTTATACATAAAGACAGAAAATGCTGTAATGCACAATCTATAAATTAATAAGTTGTGTGAGAGGGTTGTGTGTCAGCGCAAGCGTTCTTCATGAGACTTTGAAGGTCAAACTTACTTCTTTTCTGCAGAAAAGCCCATCAGACGTCATTATGGTTTCTTTGTACTGATTTAGTTATGAAGTATTGATAAATAATAAATACATTTGCAGAATAAATATGATGACTAGTACTGTATAATTACTGGAGAGGAAGATGTCTTTCTCAGTGGTGTAAGTTCTTTTGACTCACATCCACAGCAATAAATGAAAAAAAAGAATTAAAATTGGTGATGAGTCCAAAGTGTTGCACAGAATAAAAAATAAGACACATAATAAAAACCGAAGCAGACTTTAAATATCTTTTTCCCAATAAATCTTCCAGGAATGGGTTCGAGCATAGGTACAAATTTTAATTTTGTTTTGTCATTATTAAATGACTAGGTTTTGGATTGTTTTCTTTTTTAAATTAATGTGGAATGAGTGTTTCACAAAGTGTTCATTAAATTCTTGTGTAAAATTTAAATGAGCGAGGTATTTTTAAACAAAATAATTCGTATTAAACTTTTCAATAGCTGAGCTTGTTAATGCCATTTTATCCCATCAATTGCTATGACAATATTTGAAGTCCCCACACAAACATTTATCCTGGACTTATAATACTGTCACTGTCACAGGACCGCTAGTGTGGACACAATCGACCCCAAGAGGCTTGGGAAATTAGATTGGAGGTTTTAAAAATTAAAGAATTAAATTAAGAAGGGGGTATTGGAATCCGCAGCACACACTAGATTCGAAGCTGCAATGTAAAATACCCTGAGACCCATGCAGCTAGGCAGGTTTTACAGGGTGTACTGGTTGCAGAGATAGTGAGGGTGAAATGGGAAGGGAAAAATCACAAATAAATTCAAAAGAAAAGAACATGGCTGGGCTCAAGCTGAGAATGTGCTTTTTGTACAGAAATGAAAGCCGGTATCTTAACAACTTGCGCCACGCTGCCGGCCGATATCTGGGCCAACAAAAGGCAAGATAAGCGATATGCTTGGTTCTCCAGGTTGCTTAAAAAAAGAGAAATGGTCTCTCAAGACAGAGAACAATTGAAATAAAATATTATGTCACAGAGGGAAGACTTAAAAGAGAATAAGCTGCCACCAAAGGGCAGAAAGAGAGACATGAAGAAGCAGCCCTCGTTAGTAAAGACAGAGAAAGGTGAAACAACCCAGTGAGAGTAAGACTCCATCAGAAAATGTTGGATGAAGCTGCCAGGAAAAATGGGGAACTGGCAAGAAGTCAAGAAGCCAGAGCGAGCATTTAAGGATGGGGAAGTTATAAAAATTGGAATTGCACTAATTTATAATCTGTCTTTGTCTCAGATTAACTTAGGTTACCCCTACTGCTTCTGTGCTACTCGGTTAGCATACCAGTGTCCCTAAAATAACCATAAAAAGAGCAACAGTACTAGACTGAGTCTAGCTTCTGCTTTGCTTAAATAGACTGAGACTTAGGGGCATTTATTTGCCTATAAAATAATTAGTGCGGTCATGTGAGGGAAATGGAGTTATGGCTGCTGTACTGCCACACATTTCTTCTGCTATGTTCAGCCTGTGCGGCGCCTCCCCATGTTTAGTGGTGCAAGTGCACCCTTTAAAAATAGTGCATATCTTGTGGTAAAATTTAAGAGACTCGATAGAAACAACAGTATACAACTGCAGGCCTTAATCATCAGTTCCAGAATGCATAAAAAATCCAAAAATCATCCTCAGGGAAAAAGTCAGATGCTGAGAAAACGAAAAGATCGGAACACTAAGAACGCAGATGGTCAAACACAAAAATCTATAAACAATCACTGTGTATTACACAGTTTTTGGGAGGAAATTGTTCACATGCATGTTTAATGTTTCAGACGTGTATGTAGAAAAGCTTGACGGCTGACACTTGTCTGACCTTCCTTGAAATTCTCTATTAATACAAACACCTTATCCATTTAGTAAAGTCTTCAGTAAATATTCTCCCAACCTCAGACATTAAAGGACGAATCAATTGCCTCTGCTCTGTATCCGTTCCCTTTTTCATGGCTGATTCTTGTGCGACCTTCTTTTTCTATACATTCATAAACATTCCTTCACACTAAGTGTGGCTGAAATAAAGTTTAATATAATAGAAGGTACAATAGTTGGATGGCCCTATTATTAATAAACGCTTTTGAAATTTATGGTTCCTTCCATTTACATTGAAGGTTGAAAAATACAACATGAAAATTATGTCAGAGCTGACTGCATTAGGGTAAAAGTCCTAGTGCCATTTCTAGACTGATTGTTACCATTATCATTTATACATTATGCAGTATTTTTTGCAGTATTTTATTGTTGCACAAACATCATACCAACATGTCTACAGACAATACAGTTCTTTTTCAAAATGTAAAATCTAATTCTATCTCTAATTCTGTTTTTATTTTCCATTTTAGGAGCAGTATCAGTTCTGCTATGACCTGGCCTTGGAGTATCTGGACTGCTTAGAGTTCAGATAACACCTGAACTAATGACCAGAGAACCGACGAAAGAGCAACCAAGCCTTTATGAGACCTTGTCTTTTTCTTTCCTTTATTGGTCTCTCAGGCATGGATGGATGGATGAATGAGCCTTTAACATTCACCCTTTTCTGTGGTGAAACCAGAAACCCAAAAAAAAACAGGCATGGGAGTCATGCTTCTTTTCCTCTTTGTATTATACTTGTTTTGTTTAATTGAGCAAAAATTATATAATCTTAACAGATTTTTATAGGAAAGGCATACCCAGTATCCTACAAGGTAATGGTCATTTTCCTGGTCAAAGTTTAACCAGTTTGCTTTGATTTTGATTCCTTAAGCTCAGACAATTTCTGCCTTATTCACTGAGTGACACTGATGAACCCTTTATATTCTAACCAAGACTAGGGCAAGAAAAAACTAAAATGTCGATGTGTGTGTGTATTCATATTCTCTGCACATGGTAAATAAGCAGCATCCTGCTTTTCATAAAGAAAATCCTGAAAGACTTATGAATATATAATGTGCTAAGAAGTTTGAGACTTCAGGTGGATATGGGATGGAATTCAGCCGGCAGTCCAGAAGCGATGCAAAGGTGGTCAGGAGTTAATTTATTGATTTGTGTAAATAACGTGTATTTTTCAAATCTGTTTCTAATTGTTGTCTCTGACATGCCAGTACATTTGTTTTCACGTGCCTGTGTATTAAAAAGAGGAACACTCATGCATCTGCATGCCTGTTGTGCTGTCTGTGTCCCATTGAAATCTCATCTGTGGTCTATATTGGCCATCTCGTGCAAGACCTTTGCTTTCATCAAGACAAATGTAGAAATCTTCAAGAGGGAGTACATTTGCTCTTATGGGAGGAAGGTGAGACAATTGTCGGAAGAGATACTTTTTAAATTTCTATTTATTCGTTGTGTTTTCTTTCCTGAATAAGGCACATTATAAAGAAATAAAATATTATGATGTTGCTTTTTTCCTCTAGTTGTTTTTATTATTATTATTGTTTTTTTTTATTTTCTTCCATAACAGTTACAACCAAATGGAAAATGGCATTCCAAGACAAACAGCTGTGAGTGTGTGTGTGTGTGTGTGCGTGACAGAGAGAGAGAGAGAGAGCATGTTTGTGAGTGTTAAAAATGAGAGTTGCAATGGAAAGTACTCCAAAAAATTCCGGCACGACAAACTAGAGACATGTATTTCCTGAAGAAAACACTGGATGGTTGCGGTGCTAATGCTAATTCCAGTCAGTAGAATATTTCTACAAGGTTAACAGTTGGAATTTATCTTACCCCAAAGGCAAGTGATTTTTAATTACTTAAAAATAACCATCCATTCATCCATCTTCTACCCCTTATCCGAGGCCGGATCACGGGGGCAGCAGTCTAAGCAGGGAACACAGGCATTCCCAGGCCAGCTAAGAGACATAGTCCCTCCAGTGTGTCCTTGGTCTTCCCTGGGGCATCTTCCTGGGGGGACATGCCTGGAACACTTACCTAGGGAGGCATCCAGGAGGCATCCGAAATAGATGCCTGAGCCGTCTCAACTGACTCCTCTAATTGTGTAGGAACAGTGGCTCTACTCTGAGATTCCCCCGAGTAACTGAGCTTCTCACCCTATCTCTAAGGGAGTGTCCAGACGACCTATGGAGGAAACACATTTCGGCCGCTTGTATCTGCAATTTCATTCTTTTGGTCATTACCCATAGCTCATGACCCTTAGCTGCACCGGAGACCCTGCAGCCACAGCTACGAACAGCTGCATCGACAATGGTGGAAGAAAACTTTGTGGAAGAAAACATGGTCCACTATGACTCTAAGTCTTCCTCCTTCCTCGGAAGCTGAGAGAAACTCACCTGGAGGCGGGAGTTAAAGACCCCTCTGAGAGAGTCCTTTGCCAGACAATCCCAGCAGACCCTCAAAATACATTTGATCCTGCCAAGTCTGTCTGGCTTCCTTCTCCACAACGGATCCAACTCACCACCAGGTGGTGATCGGTTGACAACTCGGCACCTCTCTTCACCTGAGTGTCCAAAAAAATAGGGCCGGAGATCTAATGAAACAACAACAAAATCTATCAACTACCTCTGGCTTTGGTTTCCTGGTGCCATGTGCACTTATAGACACCCCATGCTTGAACATGTTGTTTGTTATCGACATACTGTGACTAGCACAGAAGTCCAATAAAAAGCACCACACGGGTTCACATCGGGGGGGCCTTCCTCACAGTCGCGCCTCTCCAGGTATCACTGTCATTGCTCACAGGAGCATTGAGGCCTCCTAGCAGATCAATGGAGTCCCCAGTCATAAAACTTCTCAGTACCTTCCAGGGACTCCAAGAAGGCCGGATACTCTGTACTGCCATTTAGCCTGTCAGCACAAACAAAAGAAAGAGCTTTACCCGCAACCTAAGAAGAAGAGAGGAGACCCTCTCATTTACTGGGGTGAACTCCATATGAGCCCCAACCCTGGGCCTGGCTCTAGGGTGGGGCCCCAGCTACACCATACCAGGCCTCATCTAAACCATACACATACCTAGTTTTTACTTGATCCATGGGAGTGTTGTGAACTTCTCTTTGTCTGGCCCATCATCTAGGACTTGTCTGCCATGGGAAATTGTAAATAGATTCAAAGATGTATATGTATATTGACAACTTTGGGTATTCCCAACAATGAGTCCATGTTTGTGGCTATCATGTTTAAAATGATGTCTTTGTTATTAGCTGGCTGGAACTGTACAGTGTTCTATTTTTTACACATTTAAATTTAGTGCAAAAAGACTGCTAAGGTTTTCAGCTTAAGTTTTTATCTAAGGCACCCCTCACATAAGCGCTTATAACTCAAAAAGTATTAATCCTATCATGATACCGACAATTTTGGAGTAATTAGATGGCTGGCCAATTATGTATATCTATTAGGTATATTATATTTCCAAAAGAATCTTCTCACTAATTTAAATTATCAGAATCAGATGTTCCAATCACTTCCATCTCCATAAGTGTATAAAATCAAGCACCTAGGCATGCAGACTGTTTATACAAACATTTGTGAAAGAATGAACACCAGCGTGGAACT
>JAOUQT010000011.1:7764986-7775884 GCA_025769995.1 Xyliphius kryptos | reverse complement strand
GTACAAGTACACTGTTCCTCCATTCCTCAGGCATCAATTCACTATCAAAAATCTCATTAAATAATCTAGTCAAAAATTACGCTCCCATCTCTCCTATACATTTCCATACCTCTACCGATATGTCATCAGGTCCGACTGTTTTTCCTTTCCTTATCCTTTTCAAAGCTTACTTCTTCCTTGCTAATCTTCCTTATATCCTGTTCTACTAGTTCTATGCCTCCCACTCCGTTCCCTGTCATTCTCTTTATCTATCAGCTCCTCAAAATACTACCTCTATCTTTCCCTCACCCTTTTCCTCACCTGTCAGTACAAATCCATTTTTATTGCTCAAAAAAACAAGTTCTTTATGCGACTTTAAGCGCGATGCGCTCTGATTGGTCCATTTTTAAGCGCCGAATAATTCTGACTAATCACAGTCGACTTTAAGCGTCACCTTACGTCATCGGTTGCGGAAAGGGGAAAACTTCCGTGTTTTACTATAGTTCTTTCTGACAGACGCATTAAAATGGGTGTTTGTTTGTCACTTTGCTCCCTGGCAAGCTGCGTAAGTAGCTTTTAAAATAGTTTAGCTTTCTTTTCTCGACGCTTGAGGTTTGGTAGTGTGTCGTCTGAATAGTTATTAGTTTGGATAAAGTTGGTGGGCGTGCTTAATGAGTAGAGCAGTGTTTTACGGTTTCGCTTTAGTTACACATTGACATTATAGAGCGATATATATAATTTTTCTCGTTTTAGATCTACTAGGTCTAGTTAAGCCAGAAAATATAAAAATATTCAGTGTCTAAAAAATTCTAAAGTGCAATGTTTACGTAGCTTTACTTTTGGTTTGTTTATAAAATGGCAAACGAAACCTACGTCATAAGCTCTAACAACGTCATAATATTGCTGCAAGAAGAAAGCTCCTTGTTTTTGCTTGGGTTTCCTCTGGGTGCGCCGGTTTTCTCCCAATGTCACTGTGCAACGTGACTGTAAACTTGCATAGGAATACTTGTGATATGTATAACCCTACCTCTGTTATGAATAGCCATTGTGTGCTTAATGACATTAAAATAACAAGTAATAAAAAGTTGCCACAAAGCAGCTTTACATAATTAGCATTTGGGATATAATATTTTATATCGTTTTACATTTGTTTCCAATGTTTAGGAGAGTGGCAATGTAAAGTTTTTGTGATATCAGATTAACAATAGTCTGAAAAAAAAAAGTCTATAACGGTGTAAAAGTGAAGGTGTGTAAACAGGAAATATGTCCATATGTCCAACCTCAGCAAAAACCAATAATTTCCAAGTGTCAAAAGTTTCCATTAGAAGTATTGCATCAGGGTGGGTCAGGCAGTTCCTAGGAGGTGGGGTCAGGATCAACATGCTTATGAGAGAGATATTTGTTTTCTATTTAAATCGAATGCATTATTATTATTATTATTATTAGTAGTAGTAGTATTAGTATTAGTATTAGTATTGGTATTTTAAGCTCAGTTAGTAAATGATATTAGCATTTAGATGCTGATTTTTTCCATTGTTCACTTTGCCTTTATAACAATAAGCAAATTAATGCAAATGAGAAAAAGGTGTGTTTATGTGGCTCATCGTTGTACTCTATCCCCTGTAGGCATCCTGTCTGTGTGGCTCTGCACCATGCCTGTTATCAGGTTGTTGCCCCTCTACTTACAACTCCACCGTCACACGCCTGGCTTTTTCTTTTCTCCTACTGCTCGGGACCATAGTGTCCATCATAATGATAATGCCTGGAATGGAGACTCAACTGGAAAAGGTATTCAACCATGCACAACGTAACAAGAAGTTAAATGTTTTGACTTAGAATGTAGTCAAAATTGTCTCTTACGTAATATGTTGCATTCTTTACTGACATACATATTCTTCTGCAATTTAAATCTAAAACGGTATAGTAGTGAATACTTCCGAAATATTTTGTGTACAACAAAATGTAGTTCCAAATACTCTTACACTGTACAATGCTTTAAACAAAAATACACTATTCAAGGAAAAATTCAGACATTTAAGACCTTAATTATATTTGAAGTGATTCAAAATAAAATTCTACAGTAACAATTGTATATAAATTATGGATGTGATTGTTCTGGGTGATTCTATAATTACGTTATAACATTTAACATTTTGAACTGAGAACTGGAATTCAGCAATGTGTATTATGAACGTCTATAAAGAAAATATTACTTTTTGGGGTTTTATGACCTGCTGAGTTTATAGGCCAAAGGCTTGGACACACCAATCACACTGCAAAAACTACAGCCAACAGCCCACTCGCACTTTGTTCTGTCCATGTGTAAGAGGCAATAAAACAGTTGTTTTTATGGATATTATTTTATTTGTTTATAAACATAAATCAGATTTCAAGAGAAATTGCAAGTATAATGAAAATCGTAGCATTTTTTCAAGGGTGCAAACACTAATATTTAAATTCTTTAAACATGCCAGACAGCAATTTTAAACTTTCAGTTTCTTATATGCGAAATGTAAAAAATAAAACCATAAAATTTATTCTAAAGGTTTCCTATATCTAAAATGTAGAAATTGCATTGTAAAATTGTTGTTCTGCGCATAAAATTGTTGCCTCTCCCACTTTCTATGATTTTTTCTTGATGTGTGTTTCCTTGTGACACAAAAAGTCATAAGGCATACGGTGAACTTGGCATTATACTAGTTGTCTCTCAATAACAAAATGATTTTATTTTTTATAAAATGTTTCATAATATAACCCTGTTAATGCTGCTGTCAGTAAATTCTGATGAATTTTTTTCCTTAAAGTAGCTACTGTGTATTTTCCTACTCGTTCTGGGTTGATGTCTTTAAAAAAGAAACTTGGTAAAGAAATCTATGATGATATGATATTGATGATATTTTTAGCCCTAATGAATGTTTTATAATAAATGTAATCATAGTAATAGCAAAAATGTATTTCTTCTTTTTTCCTCTGGTTCACTGATTTACTAGCTGAACAACCAATCAGTGATTTTCACTGGCAGCTGATGCCATGTTAAACTTATTAAATTGCCCAAAAGCATCCCTCTTTCGACTTGGGTTGATATAAGGGACACAGCGCCCTGACGGAAGCCATTAATGCCGACGGAATTGCCGTGTCCAGGTCTTTAAGTGAATGAAGATTTTTTTCTTTCCAACATCCCCACTGGTACTGAAAAGCTCAGTCACATTTATGTTTATTTATTTTCCAATTGGCTAAGTAAACAAGCACATTTACAGCAATTTGTTAGAATGCTATTTAATGTTTGGGCATGTTTGGCTTGTAGAAGAACTAAGAAGACTTCATAGAAATAATAGAGTAGAAAGTTTGATGTTGGGTTCCACTTTACACTTGTATAAATCTGTATAATCTGTATAAATCTATACTGATATATTTTAATGTTCTGTGTATTTCAATGTTCATTCTCCACAGATACCTGGATTTTGTGAGAAAGGCGTATCCATACCGTATATTGATGGAAAAGTAAATTGTGGGATTATTGTTGGCTATAAGTCTGTGTACAGGATGTGTTTTGCTATGGCCTGCTTTTTCTTCCTCTTCTCTGTCATCATGATCCGAGTACGCAGCAGTAAAGACCCCCGGGCCTCCATTCAGAACGGGTAAGTTGCATTTTAGTCTGGATTGCACAACTCATAATCTGTGTTCATAATAAGACAATTCATATCATGAGTACCTATATAACTGGCCCAAAAATGTGCATTACAACCCTAAATGTTAATTTATTACAATTCAAATATAGATTTTTCTTCTTGGTTAATAGATGTATTTGAATGCTTTAATTTACATCAGCATTCTGTGTTTGTGTGTCCTTCAGATTTTGGTTCTTTAAGTTCCTAATACTGGTTGGAATAACTGTAGGAGCGTTCTTCATCCCAGATGGCACATTTAACTCTGGTGCAACATTTTTTAATTTAACCAGCATGCACTGAATTTACACATGCACAGAACAGAGTATAATTTAGTTGATTGTGTTTTGCAGTCTGGTACTATTTTGGTGTGATTGGATCCTTTATCTTCATCCTGATGCAGTTGATTTTACTGGTTGATTTTGCACATACATGGAACCAGAGCTGGGTAGAAAATGCTGAAAATGGCAACAGCAAGTGCTGGTATGCAGGTAAGACCCCCACCTAAAATATTTGCTGTTGTCATCTAGCAAAATGTCCTAAAATATTTCAAATTATAGATAGTTTTAAGTTGACTGAAACAGGTATTTGAGTACTCTGATGTGTACTCTGTCTCCCCCTTGCGTTTGTTTATGTGGATGTTTAAAGTATGCTTCCATCATTAGACTCTGGATGGGACAAGATTGTGTTTTCTAATATAATTGGACTTACCTTCAGACATTTTCTGCATTTCTTTAGGGTTTTAAACGTTTGTGATCATGTATTTGGAGTGCATTACTTATTACCTGCTTGTATTACTATCTTCAACCTTAGAAGTTAATAATGAGTTAATAATGTAGCTCTTGATATGGCATTAAATATATATTTACAGTATGTGACACAATGTGTGGAGGTTTGCGCTTATGGTCAGAACATTTATATCTATCATGAAGTCTTGTTGATGTTATATTTGGCCAATGGAGTGTAAAACTGTTGAGAAGAGGGACAAAAAAACAATAGGTGGAGAAATGAAGAACACAGGTTAGGTTTGCTCTTCCACAAAATTACTATAACGAACATGCATTGTCTGTGTAATAGAAGATTTTGGCAATAATTATTATGACTGCATAACTGAAAGTGGCGAGCCATAAGGTAACACATACCTGAGGTAGACCTGGGATATAAAGAAGACAACAATCAGCTCCACAATCAGCAAATCTAAATGAACACAATACAGAGGGAGAATTTGGGGCAGCAGCCCGAACTATAATTTGAAGACTGTTTTCATAACTTACAGGAGAAAGTTCTTTGTGATCGAACACTTCCATCTACTGTGAATCAGCAAAGTTTACACAAAGCTCTGTGCTGCCAATTGCATACGTTGCATACCCCACTATTAATTTTATAAAGGTGTTCTCTTCCATATCCCTTCAAGGTGTCTTGTGAAGTCCATAGTGATCTTTATAAGAGATCACTATTTTGGAAAGTGATGCTTTTGGGTCAATTGGAGGGTTGAGATTCATGGCAAGTTTACATTATTGCAATGATTCATTGAATCCATATCCTTGCCTAAATGTCTAAATGTTATGTGTCTATAATTAGTCACATTTAAAATCATTTACAGGGTCAAAAATGATCTGCACTCTGGTTATTTTAAAAGTGTTTGGCCACAATGACAGTGCAATGACAGTGTAATAATACTGTAAGGAAGGACATTTCTTTAAAAAAAAATCCTGGTGACTAGACATAGATTTATCATTATGAGCCTGAGAGTAAATGGCAGAGCATGTAGTAGAAGCACTCACAATCACAAATAAATAAGAGTTAGAATGTCAAAAGAGCAACTGTGTTTATTAAAATGATATAATATCTGAAAAACGTAATCCAAAATTAAGGCATGTAGAGGACTGCTATCCAAGGGTTTTGTTTTGTTGCATCACAACCCGGCTGCTCATAATGTCTGCATTCCTATAGCAAATACTTGTGGTGTTTAAGCATTCTTCCTTTAGTCCCAATCTTGTCCCTTCTGTTTGGCCCCCTATATGAAGCTTTACGAGGAAATGAGGAGAATGTAGCCGTGCATTCATGGCCTATAAAATGTAATAGGAA
The DNA here is from genome assembly GCA_025769995.1 of Xyliphius kryptos. Classification (NCBI taxonomy): domain Eukaryota; kingdom Metazoa; phylum Chordata; class Actinopteri; order Siluriformes; family Aspredinidae; genus Xyliphius; species Xyliphius kryptos. The sequence continues at coordinate 7,770,152 of JAOUQT010000011.1, read as the reverse complement.
GTATTAAAGCTTGTTAATAGATGGACAAATTATGTTAAAAAATAATGTATTTTTCTTGCAGATCATTTTTTACCTACCCTTGTGCTAACGAGACCCAGCATATGGGTTATTTCCTTTATTAAAACCTGTATTACAATGATAATGTTCTTGTGCTTTATCTGCAGCTCTGTTGACCTTTACATTTATTAACTACGCATGTGCCTTTACTGCAATGGTGCTCTTTTACGTGTTCTACACACAGCCATATGACTGCACCGAGCACAAAGTTTTCATCAGCCTCAACTTTATCTTCTGCATCATAGTGTCTATCGTCTCCATTCTCCCAAAAGTACAGGTATTACCTGAATTTCCCTCTTAAAAGAATGAATGTGAAGATACATTTTATATGAGTAATTAATTATAAATTATGTGTGATTGGTGAAATAATGTGATGTAATAAGATGTGAAGCAGCGTTACTCCTGTCAGTAGAAAAGCTTTTTATATAGCAGTTATGGAATTGGATTGCTAAATGGAGTGCCCCAATTAGTGGTTACGTCATAACTGGCTTTTATATAAAGTGTTGCTCTGTTCACTGCACATAAGAAGGCAACATATACAGTTTCAGTATACAGTTTTCAGTGTTGGTCTTTCACATTAAATTCCAGTGAAATATATTTGTTTGTGGTTGTAATGTGACAAAATATGGAAGAATTTAAAGGGTATGAATACTTTTGCAAGCCACTGTAACATCTGTGGCTAAACTGAGAAACTTGAGTGACTTTATCCACAAAAATATTGTTGGAGCCTAGATAGGTGGTGCCAGTGTTTCAGCAACAGCTGCTCTTGTGGGTTGTACCAAGAGTGGAGAAATTATCAGCAATCATCAACCGAAGATCACACACAGTGACCCAGTCATGTGTAATTAATCCAGATGTGAGTGTCAATCTAGAGGTGCTGATGCAGCATCATATGTTGACTAGGGGATGTTCGCCAAATTTGGGGCCTTCCCTGATATCTACATTCCGTAATTAATCCAAAAGGCATACCACCCAATTAGCATGTTGTTCCTAATCCACTGATTATTCTATTTTTAATAGTTTTGTGTGATGTATTATTTAGAAAGTGTGTGGTTTTCTAAATGTGTGAACAGGAAGCCCAGCCTGGTTCAGGTCTGCTGCAGTCTTCTCTCATCACTTTGTATACCATGTATCTCACCTGGTCTGCTATGAGCAACAACCCCAGTAAGTCACAGTTGTATCCAGCACCCATTTACTTTATAACTGCTATGTTATTGTATTACAGTATTTTTAAGATGCCGATTTGATACACGTTGTAGCTTATTCATAGATGATAAAATATTTTAATTCTATTCATAATACCTTAAGTATGTTAAACTTTAACCTTGATCCCACAATATGACATGAGTATATGAATAACTACACTGTTGAACTACTTAGGACTACACATCGGACTATACTATACGCCACATTATATTTACCCAGAATATTTTTTTTCACACTTAGCTTATAATTTTGTGATTTTGATTAATATTTTATTGTACAGCATTTAATTTCAGATTTTTATAAAAAAAATTTATTTTGTTTGTAATTATCTATCCATCCATCCATCCATTTATTTATATATGGAGGACCCAGTATGCAAACTGCAAAATGGCTCACAGAACTCAATATTAAATAACAATGTTTTTTGCTTTATTTATTTTTTTACTATTTTTCTACCATCTTCATGGGGTCATTTCTCACATAAGCTTATTGGTTAAGTAATAGGACAAATATTTTCAGAGTTATGATAATTTTCTCAGGGTGGACATCTTGGAAATCTCTATTTGTATGTATGGCAGAATACACCAGAATGTTGCTTATATTTCAAATCTAACTGCCGCTGCTTCTCTGTCACAATTATATAATTATATATGCATATATGCAATATATATATGCAAATGAACAGGGTATAGCATTCCTTGGCTGGGCATGATCCCAAACTTGTACCCATAATGTAGTACAGAATTTTTTGTATACAGTTTTTTGGGGTCCCTGAACCCTGGCATGGCACGGAGGTCACTTTTTTTTTTTAATCCGTTTTTGGCGTACAGAATCTGTGTCACTACCAAGAGAATAACATTTAGATTGCCTGCACTTTCTTTTGTGCTTTTGTGCTGCTAGCCATGGTGCTGAACCCACTCCCTTTGTAGTGCTACCCCAGCAAAAACTTTCAGCATGGGCTTCAAAGTTTTAGGACAAACTGATATGTTTGATATTAAATATTGGTATTAAACTGACATCAGGATAACTTCCTATTGTCTACTCGTCTGTTTATGCACAATGTTCTATACAAGTATTTCAAAGAAGGAAAGGAGTATTAAAATGAAATAAACACATTTGCCTCAAAGATACAAGCAAGATATCTCTTGGTACATGTTCTACTATCTGTTACTATGCAGACAGTAATGGTTGCTGGGTTTCAAGCTATTTTGGATGTGCTGTAACTGGGCAGAGTAAATATGAAGCTTCTTATTTGAGAATAGTTTACACTTGGAGGCAAGTGCTAAAATACAGACATGCAGTTAATACAGGAATTAAATGAGACCATGGCTTTCAGTTGAAATGTATTTTATGTATTTGGATATAGATGATTGTTTCTATTTCTCATAAAGCATTATCCATTTTCACCTTGATTTAGACCGGAAATGTAACCCCAGCCTGCTGCAGCTGGTTAGCAGCAACCCTGCCACCACCGCTGACCCGACACCCACCATCGCCCCTGGGCAAGTCCAGTGGTGGGATGCACAAGGAATTGTGGGTTTGGTAATCTTCCTCTTTTGCACACTGTATGCCAGGTGAGCATAATTCTGAAGCTTTATATTTAAGTAATAAACAAGTTACAAGTTTATTTAACTTTTTAAATTTAAGTTTTATTATTAAGCATACTCTATAAAACCTTATTTCACCCATTCCAAGCTCAAAATGTCTGTGATTGGTTTTGGTTTTTGGATTGGCCTCGCACTGTTTCATGACATATGTTTTTTCCTATTGTGTGCATCTGTGTTAAGTTTATTTAAGATGTTCTGCTGTTTTTTTTATTGAAAGGTTTTTTATAATCCATGGGTGAATAATGTAGGACACTTGTGGGCAATCCAGGAATTGTATGTTTCCATAATGGGCAAAACCAGGATGCACTCAGAAGCAGGACTATGTAACTTATGTAACTTAAGTACTGTGCAAATGTCTTAGGCACTCTATAAATTTAATACACATTTTGATACTAATATCTTTATTATCATGGCTTCTGCACTATTAGGTGAGTAAAATTGTAATTATATATTTCCACAGTCAGTAAAAAAGCAACATATAACTGATCACTTTATATACAAGACTTATAATGTAGGCTGCTAGGCTTTGCAGACAAAGTAAGATGCAATTGTGACAGATTCTCCAAGACATGTTTATTAAATGTTTGAAGATAAAGTTTGTGCAGATTTAATTATCTAGTATATTTTACAGAGCATGTATGAGAATCTGACTGTTCTTGCAACTTTATTTGATAATTTATTTGATTCTCGGAATACTTTATTATTTGATATGTTAGGTAATACGGTTAATAGTTAATAAAATAGTAAAATAATAAAAAAAATTTTTTACTGAATGCAAACAAAATATGTATCAAACATAATAGGGGGCCTAATACTTTTGCACACTACTCTAACACAAAAATGTGCATACTGTCAGGCAGAAATCCTGTGACTGTGCAAGACTTGATTAAATCAAACACCAAATTAAAAATATGAGCACATTACGAGGCTGTGACAGCCTGGATAAGAGGTTTTCATTTAAAATGTATCTTTTCAGAATATTTTTTTTTTACTCTTTAAAACTTTTCCTGCAGCATCCGGTCATCCAATAATGCTCAGGTGAATAAGTTTATGCAGACAGAGGAGAGGCAGGAGCTGGCGGTGGACAAAGATGCAGAGGTGGGGGAGGATGGGATGCGACATGCTGTGGATAATGAAGAGGATGGAGTTTCCTACAGTTATGCTTTCTTCCACTTCTGCCTCATCCTGGCTTCTCTTTATATCATGATGACCCTCACCAATTGGTATCAGTGAGTACCAAACCCAGCATTTAAGGACTGGTTTACGGGCAATACTTTAAACAGTCTGAACCAAAACCAAGATGGATTTAAATCTGTATGAAATTTAAGATATAAATACAGGAATTGATCATAGGATTAGATATAATTAGATATAATATAATTATTTATAAAGTGCCCCAGTTAGTAGTTATGTCACAGTATGGTATAAGGTGTTGACCTGTCCACTACACATCTCTGCATATTTACCAGTACATAATAATAATAATAATAATAATTATTATTATTATTATGGGTAAATTAAGCGACTTGAGTGACTTTGACCATGGACAGATAGTTGGCACCCAGAAGTGTAGAGCCAGTATTTCAGCAACAGTTGCCCTTACTGTATGGGCTGTTCCCATAAAAAGGTATCACATTTGTATAAAGAATGGAGGAACAATATTCAGCTGACGTCACACAGCTTCTGACCACATGTGGCTCAGCCAAAAGGTAAGCGTAAAACTATTTAGGCGAACTTGCCCAGAGGCCGCAGCAGACATGGCTGACTTTTGTAAGAATGATTTTCTTTACTCTGAAAGCTGTATTGCTGTAATTATGATGCTAAGTCAGTGATTGTTCAGTTGTTTATTAATAGTTAGTCCAGTAAAAGGGAGAGAGATAAACAATATACCAGAGAATATTTCTTCTCACGGCACATCACAAAATACTTATTCTAGTTGAGAATAATCTAGTCACATTATCAGATGTTAATATTATCAGAGCAGTGACTATCAAAAATGCATGTGCTTATAAACTAAATGACATGTATAGTAGTTACCACTTCATAATGATGTAATTATAGTAAGGCAAACAGTATACTAACATAAAAAATTGCCCACACCATAGGCTTCGATTAAACTCATACTGGATTTTATGTCCTGAGGCATGAGGGCAGTCGTAGGCTTGTGGTTAAGGAACCGGCCTTGCGACCGGAAATTCCCTGGTTCGATTCCAAGTACCGACAATTCATGGCTGAAGTGCCCTTGAGCAAGGCACCTAACCCCCAGTTGCTCCCCGGGCGCTGTGATGGCTGCTCA
>JAOUQT010000011.1:7744254-7758704 GCA_025769995.1 Xyliphius kryptos | reverse complement strand
CCCAGTTGCTCCCCGGGCGCTGTGATGGCTGCTCACTGCTCCGGGCACATGTGCTCACTTCACCAGTGTGTGTGTATGTGTGTGTATGTGTGTGTTTCACTGCACGGATGGGTTAAATGCAGAGGACCAATTCCGCTGTGTGTAAACATAATGGCAAAATGTATCACTTTCACTGAAATGTGCCCAGTTCGGCCATGGGATGATTTCAACATGGCTTATCATACATTCAGCAATAAATCAAATACACTTACTGGCCACTTTATTGCGTACACCTTGGTAGTAAAATGATGTACCCCTTTTGCCTTCAGAACTTGCCTTCAGTCTTTTTTGTGGCATATTTTCAACAGATGATATTTTGATTTTCTTGTTTGGAATTTGTGGTTATTTAAGTTACTGTTGCCTTTCTATATCTCTAAAATGTCTGTCTATTCTCTGACCTCTCACATCAACAAAGCATTTTTGTCCACACAACTGCCGCTTGCTGGATATTTTGTCTTATCAGGACCATTCTCTGTAGACCTTGAAGATGTTTGTGTGTGAAAAATCCCAGTATATCAGCAGTTTCTGAAGTACTTACACCAGCCCATCTGGCAACAACAACCATGCCACATGCAAGGCCACTTAAATCACCTTTTGTCCCCATTATGACGCTCGGTTTGCACTTCAGCAATGTGTCTTGACCACTTCTACATGCCTAAATGCAATAATTTGTGGCTGATAAAATATTTTTGCAAACATGCAATTTAACATGTATAAATAATAAAGTGGCAGGTGATTGTAACTGCACTTTGGTTAATTATAAATTAGTTTATTCTATTATTCACTCTAGATCATTAACATGGCTATGATAGGTATGGATAAATCTGTAAACACTGACTATACAGTTTATTGTGTACTGATTAAAAAAATATTATTGAACAGTACAAGGTAGGCAGAATACATCAGAATAAGGACATGCAGACACAGAAATAATACATGGAATTGTAAAAATATTTAAAAATAGGATTTTTAATCTATCTTTCATTTGCCTTTTTGTGTCTCTTGTTTCTCCTTCGTTTCTTGTTTGTCAAAGGCCGGATGCAGCATACGCGACTATGCAGAGCACAATGCCTGCTGTGTGGGTGAAGATTAGCTCAAGCTGGCTGGCTTTGGCACTATATTTGTGGACACTTTTGGCTCCTCTGATCCTCACTAACCGAGACTTCAACTAAACATTCCACTGCTGGTTCTTGCCTGATTGACATCGTTCATATTGTAATCTTATAAAAATAGTTTCTATGTAGAAAATTCATAGCTATATTATACCCGAATCACATATATTATCTGATTATAGTTGTATACTACAGACCTGTTTTTTTAATTATTATTTTTAAGCCTATGAAGCATCACTATGATCAGTAGTATACATAAGATACATTGTTGGTCACATGTATGAGCTAAAATCAAGCTTGTCACTGTTTTTCACTCTGTTCAGTAATGTTAGATCAGATATGATGTGTAGTGTTAGAAAAGGGTGTCTTTAGGACACTTTGACCAAAGAGAAGGGATTTTATACTGATCTTTTATATAATAAAAATGTTTTACAGTTTTATTACTTATATTTTGTAAATATTCTACAAAAAATAAAAATGTTCACTGTGCACATTCCTTGGTCTTTATTGCATTGTTTGTATGTGAGAGATAGAGAGCTGTGGTGAACAAAATGTAGGCATCAAACTAGTGAGGAGAGCTAGTTTAGGTGCCCATAGAGGGCATAGGTCAACTTTTATATGGAGCTTGCCACCTTGTTGAGTCTTTTCCCTGAAGTATGCATTATTTAATAAAAAAGGTGGAACAAACTGTTCTTAGCCTGTTGTTCCAATCCACTTATCATTCAGTGTATAGTAGCGGGGGACTACCTTTCATTCTTTTTTTCCACATTACCAGCTCAGTTCAGTCACAGAAAAACCCTACTTACTAATTCTTAGAAAAATATACACACCTTCTTTTGAGAATTGGAATTTCTAGGGAGATTTTAGAAAAAATTCAGACAATTCTTGGTGCCCAGCAAAGACAGGGTGCCCCAAGCCAAGCTTATCCTCAACTAAAGTGATTTATTTAGCCTAGTGATATATCACCTATAATTATATAGGAAATTTGCACTGGTTCTATTATATAATAGTGTTTGTTTCAGCCTTTTTGTGAATGTGCTGCATATGAATTTGAGGTCATATCCAGCAACATTAGAAAAGGAAGCTGAGTGATGAAACGTATCTCCACACAACACCTTATGTACACGTAATACGGTAGAATAGAAGCCCTCATTTGTTACATATACATTAGTGGAGAGTGAAATTGATTAAGTATCCCAGTTTGTAAGGAATTTGGAGTCATATTAAAAGAACAGCCATGGTACCAACAGTGGCATCTTGGTAGTGCTTGGGTATCTCATATCGACATGCCCTTTTATAAAATGGCTATTAAAATTAATTTGGCAAAAACTAGTGTGAAAATGTGCAGGGCAGGTGAACAAGTCAAGGAATTGATAAGCTGTATATAAGCACACAATTCCCAAAGAGGCCGGACATGCTTCAGTGTAACATCTTTCATATATAAAAAATGTGGATGAGGGTAGGTGTCAAAAAAAGGTGGAAATAAATAATAATACATTGCATCATAGCACAAGCCTGTTCACTACCACTATTCATGGGCACAATATCGACCCATTTGGACTTATAATTCTGTTGTGGCAAATTGTAAAAACTTATGTGACCATATGTGAATGAATAAATGAATGTACTGTATATGTCTGCATTAATTGTTGAGAGGGGATGGGCTGAGTATAACATGCGTTGTCAGCAGCCTTGAATGGGAACTGAGTTATGAACGTGAACAATGAATGACACTATAGCATGCATATCTGTCATCATAAGACCATCCATTTATGGTCACATAAGTGTTTACAGTTTGCAACATGCTTGTGCTTGGTCTCTGCACTTACTCTCGAAGCGATAATTATCTTGATTTTTTTTCTCCAGTAAAACACATCGCACAGTCCTAACTGTAAGTCCTATATACATGAATCTTGGTCAATATGTAGTAGTAGATACTCAATGGCCCAATCTTAGCCCATGTGGGGACTTATGGTTCTGCTGTGGCTAACTGTCAATGGCAAACATTATACTTGTGACAGACAGAGGGAGAGAAACAGGCACATGTAATTTACTAAATGCATTCAATCCAGTTTGTGAAGGATTGCACAATTTTTAGTCAACTCACTTTGTCACCTCATACCTGTATATTTAACAAATAAACATAATGACTATAAACATAATTTGAATGTTTGGAATCATACATAAATTAACTTTATATTAGACATCTCTAATGAATTTTTAACATGATTTTATTTTATTAATGATGACATGTAAGCCAACACGTTTCTGGATGAACGCTCTAGTTAAAGGCATTGTCATGTATCATGTTTTTCAAGCTCAAGCGCAGCTGTTATGCAATGCAACTTGACGATTGAAGCCTCTGCACAATGTCTACGTTTTTTAGTTTCTCTGCAATTATGCCAAAATTTTCACTAAAGCAATACAGCAATACAATTTTTACTTGATGGATACATTTTAATGTAAATTAATATGTCTGTTGACTTTATGCCATTTACTATAGGTCATGCACTGTTTTATCAGCCTCAATCTTAAAAAAACACTAACCAAAAATAATTTAGCTAATCCCCTACCTGGATGATTTGGAAAGTAAGAATAACCTAATGGACTCCATACTGGGGCAGTCGTAGGCTTGTGGTTAAGGAACCAGCCTTGCGACTGGAAGGTCCCGGGTTTGATTCCAAGTACCGACAAGTCATGGCTGAAGTGTCCTTGGGCAAGGCACCTAACCTCTCAGGCTGCTCACTGCTCCGGGCACGTGTGCTCTCTAAATTATTTTATTATATTTTTATAACTGTTTTTTTCCTCCATTCTATTCTAAATAACTTTTCTATTGTATTTTGTTCTACATTATATTTTCACAGGATTAGGAATACCTGGATAATAATAAGTTGGTCCAACTTTTTGATAATATACGGAACCCATATCACAGAGAACACGTACCACCAGGTGGTTTACTTTCCATATAATATTCAACCGATACCTGTAGTTTGATGTACACCTCTCAGATAAACCACATATAGCTGGCCTGAATGAATGATTGTTGATGGTTCCTCAACAAATGGTACACCTGTGATACTGTAGTATGGAAACAGCTCACAAGGGCACCTGTTGCTGAAACACTGGTGCCACACAGCTGGGCTCCAACTATCTGTCTGTCGTGAAACTCACGCAAGTTGCTCCGTCTCCCCATGGCTGGTAAATGTTGCCTTCTGCTGTGCAGTGGAGAGATTAACACCTTATATGAGAGCTGACAATAGAATCCAATTGGGGCACATTATCAGTGATCATATGCCACCAGCCGTATTCATTCATTTATTTTCTTCCGCTTAATTCAATATGCCCGACATATTCTATTCTAAAAAGTCTAATCTATTATGATCTATTATTATTTTTTATTTTATTCTGCAACACTTCCATTCTATTCTGTTTAATTATATTTTATTTGATTATATTCTATCTCATTTATACCACACAGTACCCCACCCCCGGGTTCACCGTTACATACAGCAGTGAGAACATCATTCAGTAGCTAAAGCAGAACACACGCACATCACCCTTTCCACTTGAAGCACTGTCAGTCAGAGCAGAAAGGGGGCGTGGTTTCCCCACCAATTCACAAACTCAGCAGCGCTGAGTGGTAAACTGCAGCTCTGATTACTGTGCCAAGGGTAGGAGACATGAGGAGGGAGGCATGTAGGACCATCCGCTAGAGCTGACTCTCCGGACACCAATGCAATAATGCACATGTACTGTGAGGGTAACTGTACATACCTCCAGGGAACACCGATGCTCATTCAGGTACTGATTTTATATAATAGATGCTTTACTAGTAATATAAGATACCTCAAAGTGTACTGTTCTTCGGGTGGCTCAGACCGGACAGTCCCGCATAGTAGGTGAAGCAGGGCATTTTTTTTTTATCATAAACACATACTGCTTTTTTAATCAACACTTCACTTATTCTCTTAAAATACTATTTACTTGCACTAATGATGACTGGGAGAACAAATATATGTGTACAATAAAGAACTTCATGAATGAAGCTGACAGCGGGATTAATCTCAGCATCAGGGTTTATGCTATCGGAACAGTATTTAGAAGCGCGAGCACGCGTTCAGTGAAAACAAAGGACATTACGGTTATTATTTTTATTTTTTTAAAATAATCTAAACAGAGCATCGTGGAGCGATTTGTGGAAGAGATGCGGAGGATGTTACTGATGATGGTGGCTATTTTTTCCCAGGTAGGTGTTGCACTATGGGGCGCTTCACTGCATTGTTCGCGCGATCCCAAATTGTCGGTCGAGTTACATAAACGCGAGTGCGACTGTGTGATATATACATATATACATAGATATGACGATATATACAGAACTATGGTTATGTTGCAAGGTGCATTCAGTCTACTACATGCGTGTGCGTCGGTGTTTATAATGCAGCCGCTTTGGTATGATTATAAACGCACTTTTATTTAGCTAGAACAGAATTAGAGCAATGGAATCAACAATGTGAGCTGGACGATCAGTAAATTCGGGCTAGGCTAATAGCAACATGGTCCACCTTTATAGCAGAATTACAGGAGAACAGACTACACAAGTTGAACAGCCCCATGCCCGCCACAACATCTTGGTCAGTTTGCCTCCCTAGTAGTCCCTCTGTTCAACCACACATTGATGACTGATGTGTGACCTTAGACATATATGTTTTGGGTTAGGTTACTCTTGGTACATCAATGATACTGTGGTACAAGGACAGCCCACATGTGCAGTTTTTGCTGAAATGCTGGCACCACACCTATGGGCTTCAGAGTCGCTCTGGTAATTGTGGACAGAACAGCACCTTATCAAGAGGCCGACTGTGATGTAAGCACACATTTGCGGACGTTATCAGTGATCGTATGCCACCTGCCAGGTGTTCCTAATCCAGTGAGAATTCAGTATGTGTGTTTTGTATTTGTTTGGAAATGTTTAATACTGATGTTTCAGTTCTCATACATCTTAATGCTAGTTTGGCGTGAATCTGTACATTGAAAAAGGACAGGCAGTATCTACTGATCCTTTATGAAGGTGCACACTGAAAAATATTCTGATTAGGTCTGACTAGTTAGCATATTCCAAAACACAATTAAAATGTGTTGTGACGCATATTACTGATGTGTCGATCAAGCTTTTGTTGTTCGATCAAGCCAATACTGCTGGTCAAGTAATAACATGTACAATTTTATTCTCTGAAGTTTAACGGATTTCACTAGTCCGTACCTTTGTTGTTTAATATTCGCCCAGATGCATGGACATACATCTAACAATAAAAACTTGATTAGGCAAATAGCATATGATAACTGATAAAATTCAACAATTGGAAGTTACATCACAAGTGGCTTTAATATTCGGTGCTAAGAGTTACAAGAGTGGAGAAACCATACGCAAACATCCAGGAGAAGATCACAGATCAGCCAGCCATATGTGGTCAACATATAGTAGAATATTGAACATGCGGGGGGATTGGGCAGAGGTACTGCCATGAGTCAGCATGCATATGGAAGAGGTTTGCTATCATGTGGATATTATTATCAAATTATAAGCAGGTGTTTCTTATCCAGTGATCGTTCAGTGTAGTGTAACCTTGAAAATAATATAAGGTACCTACTTGAACCGTAACTAGTCTTGTTTTTAGAGTAAGGTTTTAAAGGTACATATTGAAAAGCTGCACACATGAGGATGCTACATTCGTGATATGAAGAGGTACAATTTAATAGCTTTTTTCTGAAAGTGTAGAAATGATGTGTGCATAGACAGATCCAAGAGTTTCTTTCTTTTCTTCCAGGATGAGTGTAAGCTGACATCCAGAAGGAAAGTGAGAAGGAGGGCAAGTCAGGACAAATTAAGTCACTGGTTCTGAAATCCTAGCTGTATGTGGTTGACATTTCTCACTTTCAATCTGAGATGATTAGAAAAATGCAAGATTAAAGTGTGTGTGATTTTGGAAAACAGCATTCCGATGAGGTGGTTTACAGTGTTTCCAGAAACAAGAAGTTATTTACATACTGCATAAATATATGATACATACAATGAAAAGGACCTATTAGCTAGTACAGTACAATGTTTTTAGAGATGGTTATTTTTTTCTGACAAGGCTGAGTCAGCACATAAATATTTTAGATTTACAAAATTACTTTTACAAGAACACAACATAGTAAAGAACACAACATATTATATAACAGACCACTTTTCAAACATAAAAGAATAATGAGGCTGTAAAAAACAAGGAGCAAGTGTGACCATATGATTCTTCAGAAGAACTGTGTCAGATTCTCCAAGGTGCTTATAAGAACATGCAAGATACCGTACTTACCGGATCATTCACTTATAAAATTAAAACAATGTTTAATTAAAAAAACACATCATATTAACTTCCTTAAGTTCATTACTGTTTACTGCACTGTATAATGCACTATATACTGTAATATTAATTTATTTTTGTCTGCATCTTTGCTTTACAGAATGATTTTGCATGTGTCTAAATCATTTTCATAGAACTGTACAGTCATTTGCTGCTAAATTCTATAGTTACTTACAAATCTGATACAGTTCTTCTGGAGAACATTGTGTTATACATGCTTGTTTTCCAGCAAATCTCAGGAGTCTTTATTATGTGTTTTTGTTCACAACATGCTCTGTTATATAACACAATCTGATTTTCTTGGGTTTTGCTTGTTCCTGGAACTACATCTATCAAGCTAAACCAGGACCAATGAGTATCCTATCCAATCACATTAAGCATCTCTAAATCTTGTTAAAACCAAGAAACTCGATTTTAACTAAACATACATAACGTTTTCAGTGTGCTCCATACAATAGATAAAATTGAAAACACCTAACCCTAATCCTTTTCCAAACTGTAACCCTAATCCTAACCCTAATCCTAAATGCTTAGCGTTCCAGTTAACTGTACTCTACTTTGGTTTACAAGTATTGCATGGTATTAGTTGTAGTGATGTCACAGCGTAATGTTATTCTGATTGAATATTATAGTTGTTGGTCCTGGATCTGCCGGATAGAATTAGTTACAGCAACAAGAGCAAGTAAGTACAAATTCTCAAAGGCACAGATGTAGTCAAGGCTGGTGAGAATCATGCATAATGACTCACTGAGTCATTGCAGTGTCATTTTGGAAATGCAGAAGTATCATAGCAAGTCATGGAGTGCATGTGTATTATGAGGTAACAAAGCACAACTGGCAGTATATTATACACTGCAACTTGAGAAATATGAATCAGTTACTCTGTCAGTTACTTAGTGCTGGCTAAGACTTAATGACGGTGATGATGTTCAGAATGATAATGATGATGATGAGTCATTTCAACCCATTCCCCTTAATACATCTGCATCCTTAATTGAATAACCAGTCTTATTTGTCTTCATTTGTTCATTTCATATTTTTTATATCCCTCCATTTAATGATGTTAGTATGAGATGACTCTACAGTATAAAGCTGCTCAATAACATATTGCGATGTTTGAGAGTTTAACATGATGAGTCAATGTTCATAAAATTAGTCATCATAAGCAGCAGTTTGTGAATGTTTTTTTTTTTTATTTAGAGTGTATATATAGGCAAAAACAAGTTATATGAATAAATCTGGTCATATCCAGCATGGCAGATGAGACCCAGTGTTAGCACATCTGATAAGAATTTTGCCCTGTAATGTCGAGCTGCCGGCCAATTTGTATTGTAAGGCTGCGGCTCCTTATGCCACTCACATGGGAGATTAATGTTTCAGATGTTCTCAGACCCACCCATTTAATAGCATTATCTAATGCACATGATGTCTAATAACACATGCTTTACAGCTGGACTACCGTAGAAGCCTCTATTTGCAAGTCACTGCAAGACATCGCAACCTTGCTTAACATCTACCATGGAAAAATTATTTGGATATGATTTTGTTTTAGGTCTGTTATGTGCTAAGTAGGAGTATATCCCCAAAATTTGGCGTAGTAGTAGAGAGACGATTGGACTTCTTTAGGTTACTGTTGTTTCTGGAACAATTTTTATCAAGCTGATACAGGACAAACACTTATCCTATCCAGACAGATTTAGCAACTCTTTCTCTATGCTATCACTGCAACTGTGACCATATAAAAAAGTTAATGAAATCACAGTTCAGTCTGTGACTATCTGATGTGAACCAGAACGTAACAATGCATGTTCTCATTTACAGTTAAGGTTAGGATTAGGGATTAGGGTATATTTAGGGCTAGTGCCTTTAAATTTAGCAAACTATAAATAATATGCAATAAACTACTCTTGACTACTACTATCACATGCATAATCGTGTTTCTGGTTAGGAAGTTGTGGTGATATCATTTAGAGATGTTACATCTGATCGGATAGAAGAGTAGTTGGTCCTTGATCAGCTTGATAGATGTAGTTCTAGGTAATCAGCTTGTGAAGTAGTAGAGACCTGGTTACTTTTTTAACTAGAGTGATTTAAGACTGAATGAATAAGGTGGTTAAGTCTATTCAACTTGGTGATGCTGAGATTTGAACTTATCAGTAGCCCAATTCTCAGAACAGTTTCCAAAATTTGGCAGACATCCTCCATTTACCATTCAACCCATGCCCACTTCAGTATTCACATTTGCCTCGCTTTTTTGTCTACACTTGTTTCATCTGTAATCTTTTGATACCCACAGGTCCTGCTGTTGCAAAAACACTGGCACCACAACTATGGGCTCCTTTATAGACACTTTTAAAAACTATTTTTAAATACTATGTAATGTGGAATTGTGTTTCTCATTATTACTTGATCACACCAAATATTGATCCTTTATTTCTGTTGTAAAAAAACATATCCAGCTAAGATAATCTTTAGGCTTACGCCAAAGTTATCCATAATAGAAGCTTCTTTCTGCATGCGACTACAAGACATTTCAGAATTGCTTAACATCCATCATGGCAGTCAAATGTGGTTAGAAATTTGTTTTGGTCTCCCATGTGCTAACTGGGACCACATTACCAACCCTTTTTCCTTTATTAGGAATTCCCTGGAAGATTCCCAGAAACCAATGACTATGATTGTCCGGTGTTTTTTTAATCAGAGATATCGATATTACACTCCGGTCCTCAAGTTTATGACTTATTTCATTTGTAAAGCAATATCATGTGGAATATGAAATTGGTGTGGTGTAACATTTACAAGCCATTTACGAGCCAATTAAATGTCCTGCAAACGCTACACCTGAACCTAATGCACCAAACGGGGGGTGGTTGGGCATGGATGCCTTGCTTAGCGGCACCCAAGCCCTCTGCCCCGATCCTTAGGCCACGACTGCCTCAGAAAAGTAAACTGAAATTAACAAGGTGCTTAATATAACTGAGTGAAATATCCTATGTGCAGGTGTGTGTAATGAATGCAAGGTGCATCTGTTGTCAGGTGACTGTTAGAGTGTGTTTCCTGAGGTGACCTCGGTGGGTGTGGCAGTGCACTATGGGAACTGGAATGTCCTGTGGCTGAGAGGATTTTTAAGAGAAAATATGATCTTAATAAATGTATTGATGTTTTAATTCATGTCGATTTATGTTAAAGACGTTGAATTATTGAATGATCACTGGATTAGGAACAGCTGCAAGTGGCATATGATCACTGATATGATATGATCACTGTTTATATCATAATCAACTCTTGTAATGTATATAGTTTTGAGCCGTACACTCAAGTCAACATTTGCTAGCTATGGGTGAACTGAACACCTCCAGACTTTAACCATAGATATATACATCTGCACTTGTATTCAGTGTATTAAGTGTGGAGGAACCACCAAAAAAACATCCAGCCAAAGGTCGTATGGTAGCCAAGCATGTGTGAATGATCTGAGAGGGGTGTGTCAAACTAGTGAGAGAACAAGTGGAACTCCGCTGGGCATTTTTTGACATGATTATAAAGGATGTTTCCCACCTTGTTCCCTGAAAATCTGCTTGCTGTTATAATCAAAAAGGCAGAAAACCCAGTTATTAGCCTGGGGTTTCTAATCTGCTCATTGTTCAGTGTCTTAACTATGCTCTATTGACTAGTCGTGTTGATGTACCACATTTATTTATGATTTTTGCTGTTGTATTTTCTGCTTAGCTGTTGTGCATTACATTGTGTAAGTTATTCTTCTGCTTGCTGATTTGTTGTTTCTTAACATATTCGGCACTTGTGGCCTACCATATCTCTGCCAGGTATTTTTGTACATAGAGTAAATCCAGTATTCTAGTGCAAAACTATTGATTAATGTCTTGAAAAAACATCAGCATAAGTAGGTCTGCAATTCATCAATGTCTTTATAAACACACACAGAAGATATAAAGAGCATTCATAATAAATTCTGCCACTGTATACTTTTTCTTTTATTTTAGAGTAATGGGCTAGATAGGCGTAAGAATGATGCATTGAAATGAGATGTAGTTGTTTATTTTTATTTATTTATTGTGCAGATAGAACCCCGGATCTTCTTGCTGTGAGGCCACAGCACTATCCACTGGGCAACCGAGAATCATTCCCCTGTTCTTGGCTTAGTTTGGCTTCTGGTCAGCACCGCACAGTCTTTGTCATATCTGAAGCTGTCACACTGCATGAAATAAATTATAAATTATATGGAATTACATATGTTATATACAAAATAAAGAGAAGTATTATAGTAATATTATATATGTAATTGTTAGAAATAGTCTAATACAGCATGATCACATGCTCATTGCCACATTGCCCACATGCACACACTTGATTCCTTAATGACTACTGAGGCACAGGAAGTGTTAAAACATGATAAGAATCCACTACACCCTCCCCCACAAAAAGTGAAGAAATAGGAAAACAGACAGGATTAAAAGACAGGTGACATGTAGTTGCGTGTTGAACATTTGCAATATGCAAGTCGACCTATGCCCTCTGCAGCAATTAGCTCACCTTGTTAGTTCAACGTTCACATGGCTAGCCACTGCGTGAATGATTGTCGATGGGTTCTTCAGTCTTAGTACACCTATGATACCATGGTTTGGGTATAGCCCACAAGTGCAGCTGTTTTTGAACAAAGTTGCTTAAGCATAGCTGGTAAATCTTGGCAGGTCAGGATCTTATTTGAGAGTAGATTGTGATGTAAACACCAAATCCGACTCTATATCAGTTTTTATATGGAGTCCGGTGACTATATCTAGATAACTTTATATGTATTGTGTGTGTATTATACTATAGGTTTGCGCAAGATTAAATTGTCATTGCCATTATTTCCACACACAAATATAGTTCTTCATCATTTGAACCCATTCTGCTTCATTCTAGATTGTTGGACTGTTACAGGTGACTTCTCAAATTTCAAATTTTCTCAAAACAATGTTGTGCAATCCGGCAAAACACAAAATAATAATTTACATTCATATGTAACTGCATGAATACATACATTCATCTATTTTCTGTACACGCTTAATCCTAGTTTAGGATCACTGGGCAACCCGGCAACTCTTGGTGCGAGGAAAGGAACAATCCTAGACAGGGTGCCAATCCATCATAGGGCGCACACACAAAATCACACATACTCATGGCTACTTTAGAAACACCAATTAACCTATCATAGATGTCTTTGAAATGTGGGAGGAAACTGGAGTACCTGAAGAAAACCCATGCAAACATGGAAAGAACAGGCAAACTCCCAGTCACCCCACTCGGGGCTAGAACCCAGGATCTTCTTGCTGTGAGGCCACAGCTCTATCCACTGGGCCACCGAGCATTATTCCCCTGTTCCTGGGTCACTTTGGCTTCTGGTCAGCACCGCACAGTCTTTGTCATATCTGAAGCTGTCACACTGCATGAAAATTTTTAAAAAATAGCTAATAACACCAGTGTGTTCTTGTAGTAGACCTATTTTTAATCATGCAACCTACACTTAGCCCTCTGTGACATTCTTAGAAACACTGACTAATAATCCTAAATATCTCAAACCCGACACTGATCCTTAACCATCATTCCCGTAACTCAGTGAAACCCAACACCCCTCTTTGTTAAGAGTGTTCTGCCAGAATACGATTTAACTTACAGAGCCTTTTTGCTCTGTGGTGCTTAAGACAATCCTTCTGTAATCACCCTTAAAGTCTTAGCCGTTAGCCCAGAGGGAATAAAGCCTTGATTGTAAAACTGATAGGCCCAGAGCCCAAACGGCACTCTGATTGTGTGTCATCAGAGCCAGAATGGAGTTTGATTTCTGCACACCTAATATGAGTAATATGAGTATAACTCTGTGGGAATTACAGTATATCCATTCCATGCCAAAACATACGAGTGTTTTAACTATCAGGTTTAACTTTGCTGGTTTCTTTGGCACATTTTTGAATGGTACTGTAGCTCTGAGATCGTGATGCATCAGGAAAGCTCCATGATGAATTACAGACTGTGACTCTGCACAAGCTTAGAACACCTTCCAGATTTTACAGCTGGTGCATCTTAAGTTTCTAGTTCAGGTAAAATGCAGCTGAGTAAGATTAAGTGGTGTTAATTAAAAAATGTGCATTTATCACCAGCAAAAACAAAGCCACCACTAGCACTGATAAGAACAATATTTCATACTTCTGTGCTCATATGTTTTTGCATACCATCATTAGCTTTAGACAAATATTTGCCCTTTTGAGGGTAATGCTGTATCCAGGGTCTATCCAACAAAAATGGGATATGATCCAAGGCACTTACCATGTTAGGTTCATAGTCATTTATTTATTCATTATTTTCTGCTTAATCCACATGGGGTTGTGGGTCAGCTGGTGCCCTCTGGGCTCAAAGGCAGTAAAAACTCCAGAGAGGGTTCCACTCTCTCTTAGGGTGTCGCGTATGTCTTTGTACTTTATAGGAACACTCACGCGAACACGGTGAGAACATCTAATCTCCACACAGAAATTTCTGGGTTATTCAAACCGGGGATTAAACCCTGTCCCTTTTTGCTGTGAGATGACAGAGCTACCCACTGCACCACTATGCCACATAGATTCATAGCATTTTAGATTATATTACATATTCATTATAAGTTAATGATGTATTGTGGCATTTGCGGCACGGTGGCGCAGTGGATAGCGCTGTGGCCTCACAGCAAGAAGATCCCGGGTTCGAGCCCCGGGTAGGGCGACTATGGAAAAATCTGTATGGAGTTTGCAAGTTCTCCTTGTATTTGCACGGGTACTCCAGGTACTCTGGTTTCCTCCCGCATTGCAAAAACATGCATGGTAGGTGAATTGAAGAAGCTAAATTGTCCTGTCCTAAGCCCGAAGGGGTT
>JAOUQT010000011.1:7705662-7719432 GCA_025769995.1 Xyliphius kryptos | reverse complement strand
ATAGCAAAATGAATATCACAAGACAATTTTAAATATTTTTTAAACAAAAAGGTGCATTTAGTATTACATTGTAAATACTCTCTATGAAATGTTGAAGCCTTATAATTGCAGCTCTCGACAAATGTATCCGTTTTTAAATTGAAAGTCTTTGTCTCTAAACATTTTATAGTTTCTCTCTTATTTTTTTAATAGTCTCTCTTGTTTTTTATTATTTATTATATAAAATGGTATTTCTGTAAGACTATTACTCTCAGCGGGTCTCTTTCTCTCTTTCTCTCTCTCTTTCTCTCTCTCTCTCTCTCTCGATTTTTCTCTGAAATGTATAATAGCAATTTAAGAAATGCATGTCTCTCTTTCTGCTTCTTTATTGATCTAAAATTGCATTTTTTAGTTGCAAGTCTCTCTAATTTAGGTTGTTGTTATTATTTAAATATCTCTCTCTCTATGGAATTGTTTTACTTTTTTAATTCGAGCTGTCTTTCTTTAATTTGATCCAAGTCCTTCTTTTTCTCTTGTTCTCTTTTTTATCATTCTCCGTCTTTGAAAATATTAAAAAAAATGCTATTTGTTTTGTAAAATCTTTATTTCCCTCTTTCTCTAAAAGTCTGAATTTTTACTTTCAAGTATCTCTTTAAAAAATTGTGCTTATTTATAATTGCCTGCTCCTCTGTATCAATATAAAATTTGGAACTTTGTTAATTGCAACCTACTTTCTCTAATACATTTTTAATGGTTTTGTTGAAAGTCCCTCTCTCACTCTTTCTGTCTCTGACTTTATCTTTCTTACTAAATCCTGATCTTTCTTATACCCCAGAACCCTGTAGCAATACTAATTACTCATAGACTGCTTAGAAATTCAAATATGAGGTCACTTTGATTCAAGACTTTTAATCACTTCATCACTAATCACTATAATCACTGTGAGACCAAGCACAAGGATTTAATCACTGATGAGAACCCTGAATAAGCAGCATGCTGTAAACTTGCATACCCTAATAGACATGGCATGGCTCTTTAACGTTCAATATATAGGGAGGTTAAAAAAAAGTCATTTACTGATTCAATATCTGCAGCTCTTATTTTTTTATTTACTTACATATAGCACATAAATTATCTATATAAACAAAGAACTATGACAATATATTGCTAGCAAGAAAAGAGTTTTATATAATATCAACAAATGTGCCAAGGTGTCACGTCATATGCCATTACTGCTTCCTGGTGGTTGGCTGCACCAATGTAAATATGTCTTACAAATAGCTAAATTGCATGAAACTTTTGTCTTTGCATGAATGGCTGAGTTTTGGTGCGTTTTCCTAATGAAGTGAATGTTTATTTATCCGTGGCCGAGCTTTTGGACTTCCTTTAAAGTGAACATTTTATTTTGCCCTCTTTTAGCATTGTTGTGAGTTAAAGTGCTCCTAATCCAGTAATCGTTAAGTTTTGTCTAAATAAACTCTCCATTACTGACATCACAGCATTATATTCAGTAAGGAACAGAAACAGGAACTGTTTTTTAATAACTATTTAATTGCTCGACTTATTACAGCTGATATTTCAGCACCACATGCTCCTGCACATTAATTGCTTTGCTCCCTCTGCTGAGTCACAAATACATTCCTGTACTTCAGTCCTGTTATTTCACACTTAATGAATCTCCTCTGGTTCCAGTTGCGTATCCCTGGGAGAGCACCGGATTCTGAGAATTGCTGTCGTTCTTTAATGTGCGCTTTGTGTTCTTCCCTATTCATGTCTGTTTGGATTGAGGCAGACAGGATTAATCAGACTGATCAGCAGGCTTGGTGACATTCAGACTTCATCGAGTATCACCCAGAGCGAAACAGAAATGTCCTGCTGGTGCTCAGATTGCATGTTTTTGTAATTACTCTCAACTCATTAACCCATACAGGGGAAAACACTTGTATTATTATGTATTATTTTATTTATAGTAAAAGCAAGCTTATATATAAAAGTGATAGATAATATTGGATTCTATTTTGCTCCTTTATGTTTCATGTTACATAAAAACTGGGGTAATTGGGAATTATTTACATGTGCATTTTACTTTAATCACTACGTACTGTGCAGATTATCTATGTACACTAAATGCAGAATTGCTGTGGGTGAGCCGGCATAATAATGATGCCCTGCCTGACTCTCTTTCTTTCTCTGTCTCTCTCTCTATTACACTTTGTGTGTGTTGTGGGGATTGGGAACAACAAAGGTCAGAATAGATGTTCCTGGATGATGAGACCAATATGGAAGTGAATTCAAGCTATGTTTGAGGACACACAGGTCACTTTAGGTCATTCTCCTGGGTTTCCGTGATAGATACCAAAAAGGAGAAATACAATCATCATAAGCTGAGTGGTTTTAAAAGCAGGACATATTTTTTCATAAAGCTAGTATAAAGAAGTTATGAGGCAGTGGATGCATTTACCTCCCTTTCTGTACAGAGGCATCCATTCACATACATTGAATGATAAGTTAGTGTGGCAAACATATACTGTATACAGCCCATCAGCCCATGAGTACTGCAGTAGCTCCAACAGTTTGCCTTGCCAATATGATGCTTACCTCTCGGATCTTATGTGAAAGTTGACTGTGTTGAGTTTAATGTTAACCACCAATTGGGGCACTTCATCAGTGACCGAATTCCACCTGCCGGGTGTTCCTAATCTGTCCTCTTATTAAAAACATTCTCATACTGAAGATCTTATCCTAACAGAAGAACATGTGGATGAGTATGAGGCAATTTTGTATGTATATAAATAAATAAATAAATATGTAAGGAAAAAACACAGCGATTACTCACTTCCTTGTCTTTTCTCTGTTTCGGACCATTCTCTCTAAACTATAGAGATGGTTGTGCATGAAAATAGAGCAACAATAGAGCAGCGTTTTCTGAAATACTCAGAACAGCCCATCTGGCACGAACAACCATTATTATGTTTTTATTTGTCTACAAAGTGCTCTGTTATGTACTATATTGCCTTCTTTACTGAGGTACTAAGATTTTTTTTTCAATGTACTTTTTTATGGAAATAAACGTTTGGAAATATAAAATGTATTTGTACTAGCTTAGTAATGCTAAATTCATAAAATTAAAAACAAATTTTCTTCTAAAATATATGATATACTTAAGGCTTTTGCTCTGGTACTGTATGTCACCAAGTACACAGTATTTAGCCCATACACTCAGGTAAAGTCATTCTCATCAAACTCACAGACTACAACAAGGCCACATGCTGCGGTTCAACAAGCTTCTGATCGACTCTCACAGGCACAGCAGGAAGACTCACAATGAGTTTACTCACAATAATACCAAGCCTTTGTTTTTTTGAGTGTGTATGATACATGTATCTGGTTTGTTTAGCTTTTTTAATAAAGTCTGTCTGCACTTGCAACCTGCACGGCCACCTAACAGAAGCTATTCAGACGAGCAAAATGAACTGGAAATATATATTAGTAAATAAGCTCATTAGAAGAGTAAAATATACTTGCAGAAAATCTCTGGAACCGATATTGTGGAACCCGGCGTTTATGTGTAAATGGGGCAATCGATAGATATATAGACAGACAGGCAGAAAAACATTTTTAACTTAAAATAAGGATTAGCTGCAAACAAAATATTGCAATATAAAATAAAAGAAAAAGACTACATATAAGACATAGCTCAGTGAGTAGTGTGTTGCTAGAAAAGCAAGGAAGCATAGTTAATGTGATTAAATCTCCAGGTTGGGTTGCAACAGCTGTCAAGAGATTGGGATGTTTGGTCAACCAATATGGTAAAATTGTGATGTTTAGTGCATCCCATGGAGCAGATATGTGCAGCCTACCATGGCAAAGCTATGACTGCATTTGACATTGACATATAGGACAATAAGCACTTTTTTTCCTAAAACATTAAATTTTCTAAATAAAGTATAAATGGCCTGTGATGACCTGACTAAAGTATATCCCCACAGGTTTCTTTTATAGACCCAGATCCCCCGTGATCCTAACTAGGATTCAGAAGTTATTTAAAATGAATGAAGGGATCGATGAAGGACAAATCCGCCTTTGCAGTTCTAAGTTGTCACTTAGTGAGCAGACAGATGCAAGTTCAGGTTCAGTGGTTTTATTAAAAGCAGTGTTGCAGACAAAGAGCTGGGTATTACTCAAAAACATCAGACAAGGTAAAGGTCAGGTGAGGAATAAACTAGCCATGACTAACTCAATAAATGAAGCAGTGAATGGCTGAACACTAATCAAGGCAGACAGAGAACCGAGGATGATCACAGACAAAAAGCTGGAATGGAATTTCACATGGATACATGTGGAGATCTTGAAAAGTATCACTTTCAAACTAGAAAATAGAACTATAATTATCTGTGTAAAAAATTGTCTATGAACGATGAGAAATATTGTTGTCCATAATTGTTCATAATTTTAGATAATTTACTTGCCATGTGTTTAAATATATTTATTTAATTTCCCAATATTATTATTATGGTTAGGGTTATAAAAAATTCATTTTAGGATATTAACATGAGATGTATTGCTCACATTTGCTCCTCTGAGTTTTTTCTTAATGGCTTTAGTGCCCATAACAAAATCATAACCAAAAAATAAATTTCAATTATTAAACTTCTGCTTCATAGAGCACACACTGAATGCAAAGTGTGAACCGCATCATTTCTCTAACATGTATTCAACAATATTAATAGAAATCTTCATGGCAAGGTGTAAATGCTTTATAGTTATACTGTGTCTTGGCAACATTGTTTCTATAATGCAAAATTAGGTTATTTTCCAGCAAGTCATTTTTTTAGTGTAATGTCATGAGCAGAGCAGGTTTTTCACAATGGTTGACTGCACAGATGTGCTCTGTGGGATAGAATTAAACTATTTCAGCGTCTTAATCTCTTGTAAGAGGTACAGGTAAGATATCTATCACCAAATAGCCTACCAGAGCACCCTCAGGAGACCCACAAAGACACGGGCCAAAAAATGCAAACTCCATGCAGAAAGAACCCAGGAAGCCCCACCTAAGATTAGAACATGGGAACTACAAGACTGTCCCAGAGGATTAGTGTTCACTATACAAAAACAAATGAACAAAACAACAGAACCAAATTGCATCCAAATTTGCACAACATGATGTACAGTCAATAATTCAAATGGATATCTTATAAAAGAATTTACATAAATTTTAAGTGCTAACCCGTACGCAAACCTAATTTTTGATTAAGCCTTCCAGCAAATTGTTATTGCACAGAAAGCATCACAGACCTCTGTTTTCCTCTTTCCTGCTTTTTATGCTTTGAGAGCTCTTCAGGGAATTACTAATGAACAGATGGATGGACATTGTGTCCTGATCTCTGTCAACAGTTCTTCATCATGGATTGTGTGCATTTGTTCATATAACTTTATGCCACTTTATGACATCTTCAGTGGCCATGCCCAAAACATAATCACCTGAAAGGTTCTGCTGTGGTTTTGGCTAAAGTAATACACATTGTTTTCCAACAACAAATTTTGTCAGTACTGCTTATGCAGCCACTTGCTAATACTCACACTTCTAAAAGCCTCTAAAGATAATGGGTTGTTTGAACAATTGTTATATAACTGGGTCAGATATCTAACACTACATATTATTCACTGCTTCTGTAAATGGTCTGGACTAGACGTTTAGTATTGTGATGCCAGTTTTGGCAGCAGTTGTGACAGATACACTGCACCAGTAAACGACTTTCCAACTCACACTAGCAAATATCTGTAAATGGTTCTGCTTCAGCTGCTTTGGCAAGGGTGTGAATTATAGTCGCTAAATGGCTGTATCTGGAGTCAGGTTTCTGTTAATATAAAATCTAGTTATTTAAATTGTTGTTTATTAGCAAGTCAGTAAATGTGAAGAGATTTTACAGGATTTAGCTTCGCTTCACTAGCAGCAACTTTCCGCTTTGACATGTTTTACAGACAAGGTGGAAGTCAGACTTTTCCCCAAATGAGCACTTTCGTGAAGGTGAAGATAAATTTATCCACAACCGTCCATAAGGCTTTGCCCTAGAACTTGACATTTCTTAGGTTATTCAGCACTTGTAATAAACACAGAAAATCTAGGGCAGTCCTGTTTTACAGTTGTAGCCACACATTATACTTGGTAACAAAAACATAATAAGTCTATACATGTACTCTACACAATCACTGTATTAGGAACCCTAATAATGGGCTGGTCCTTTTGAGTGATTACTAAAGACTTCATGCGCAAGTCGACCCACTGCAGCAGCTCTATAAGGCCAAATCTCTAAAAGGTCTGATATATTCTCCAAGACACTTAAAAAAACTTGGTATTTACTCAACAGTATTGTAATAAAATATTAGGCACATGCAAATACATGCTGTAAAGCAAAGAAGCATAAAAATAATGAATATCATAACATACATTAAACATTCATTCATTCATTCATTTTTTAAACCCGCTTAATCCTAATTTCAGGGTCACGGGGAAGCGGGTGGCCACCCAGCAACTCTGGGCGAGAGGGCAGGAAAAGCCCTAGACAGGGTGCCAATCCATCATAGGGCGCAGACACACACACACCATCATACACATTCACACACTAACAGGCAATTTAGAGACACCAATTAACCTATCTTGCATGTCTTTGGAATGCAGGAGGAAACCGGAGTACCCGGAGGAAACCTCAAACCCGGGAACTTCTATCCACTGGGAACACTATCCACTGTGCCACCGTCTCGCCTGTGCATTAATCAGTAATAAATTAAAGGAAGAGATTATTGGGTGTTCCAAGACCTAATTCGTAAAGTTTTATATGCAAACTACCTGGTCAGTTTAACAGAGCATCTTAAAGAATTTACAGCAGTTCTTCTGGAGATTTCTGACTGTAACAGTTGCTTCTTTTGGTAAATTAAGAATTAATTTATTCGCCAGTAAAACTATGGGTTTCTCTAACCTTTGAGTTATTAGTAGAGCCTTTATTTACATGTGGTCCCATGTCTGCTGCAGCTGCACAAGTTTGTCTCGCTAGTTAGAAAATCGCATTTCTGATCAACCACATAAGGCTGGTCACTGTGTGACCCTCGGTTGAATTTTTGATGTTCCACTCTTGGTACACCTGTGATATTGTGGTACAGAAACAGCCCACAAGCGCAGCCTCTCTTCATTCAGTCATAGCTGTCATAGTCTCTTCATTCAGTCATAGCTGTCATAGTCTCTTCATTCAGTCATAGTCAGTGTTGCCTTTCAAGTATGGCAATTTATCAGAGATTAAATGCCACCTGCTAGGTGTTCCTAGTCCAATGATACTCCATGTTTTGACAGATACATTAGTAGTCAGGATGGCTTTATTTCCATATTCAGTAATTGATGGAAAATGTTCAATTTGTAAAAGGGATCTGATTAAAAGCCGATTAAAAGGGATTGCTATTTAAGCGAGTACTGAAGTGTACATTTTATGACATATCTTCTTGCATATTAATGAACAATTGCAATGGCTCAACTTGTATATCAGTTATAAGCACAGATTTATAACCATGGCATAATGTATAAGGGTAAAATATAAAATAAACAGCTGTGCCACAGTTAACTATTGTGTCCGTGGATTCTGGGTTAACATCTGGATAGAAGAACAAAATCTAAGTTCCATGGTGCTACAGGTGTTGGTCATAAAATTAGAATATCATGAAAAAGTTTATTTATTTTTATAATTCCATACAAAAAGGGAAACTTGTATATTATACACATTTTTACACACATACTGATATATTTTAAGTGTTTGTTTCTTTTGATTTGATGATTGTAACTAACAACTAATAAAAAACCCGAATTCAGTATCTCAGAAAATTCGAATGTTAGTTCAGACTAATACAAAAATAGATTTTTAGAAATTCTGGCCAACTGAAAATGATGAACATGAAACGTATCAGCATTTACAGCACTTAATACTTAGCTGGGGCTCCTTTTGCCCGAATTACTGCAGCAATGCATAATGGCATGAAGTCGAATAGTCTGTGGCACTGCTCAGGTCTTATGAGAGCTTGTTGCTCCAATACTGGCTTTCAGCAGTTCTGCATTGTCGGGTCTGGCGTATCGCATCTTCTTCATTGAGTACGTATTGAGTGCTGTACATGCTGATATGTTTCATGTTCTTACTTTTCAGTTGGCCAGAATTTCTAAACATCCTTTTTTTGTATTGGTCTAAAGTTATATTCTAATTTTCTGAGATGCTGAACGTGGGTTGTTTATTAGTTTTCAGTTATAATCATCAAATTAATAGAAATAAAAACAAAAATAAATAAATTTTTTCTTAATATTCTAATTTTATGACCAGCACTTGTAAGACAGAATACATGTGTGTGAATGAGAGGGATGCAGGTGGAACTGTCAGGCTACAGGGAGAAGGTGCAGGAATTCAGATACTTAGGATCAACTGTCCAAGCAGATGAGAAGTTTGGAAAAGAGGTAAAGAATAATGTCAATGTTAATAAATATGGTTTCATAATGGTCAAATTTTGTTAAAATTCAGAGGTTGTTTAAAACCACCAAGAAAGATATATCATGGGAGTTTCATGAAGATGGTATTGGTTAATGTGAAGTGTTCCAAAAGTCTACTGATAACTAATGTTTTGGTGGAAGCAATACATTTTGGTGTATGAAATCAGTGTAGACCTGTATGTAGGAATAGAGGAGAGCAGAGGTAAGGGGGCATTCAGGGCAGCTAGAGTGGTAGTGGTAGGGATTTTGTAGACCTTGCATTTCAAAGTAACAGGAGGAGCAGTACATTTTCTGACAATTACAAAGTGGTTCATGACAAAGAGCTGAGTAACATTACACCAAAAGCTTAGGTATAGACAATGTAGGTACAATGTTTTGTAAATGCCATCACACCATCGGCGCCGCGGTTGCGCAGTGGTTAATGATACATCCACACAGCAAGTGGATCCAGGTCCCGGATTCCAATGCAATCTGCAAAAAAGTGCTCAAGAGTAGTATTGTATATAAATCTGTAAAATATTCAGATGACATGACTAAGGACTGGTGATATACAGCAATATAAGCTGTAATGAACGAGGCAGAAGATGGTTGTTGTTATATAGATGCCATAGTGAGTTAAAATTCAAACTTTTTAGTAATATTTACCTGGGAATACCCATACCCAGGTAAATATTACTAATATTCCATACCTACAGTGTGGAATGTTTAGAGTGTTTATAGAACAGTTCGGAACAGCTATGATCAAAACCCAGGAACTGGTTTGAAAAGGGTGCTTTGCAAACATTTAAAGATTGCAAAGTAAATATAAATGTTTTATATACACTTGAAATTTCAAAGTTATTTGGAACACTGCACTATATTATCAGAAACCAGTTATTTGACTAGTAATACAAGTATGTACGTGCAATATAAAAAAATGCTTTAATTTCATGAATTGTAACTCCCAGTGGTCAAATCATATGACACTTTACTCTTTTTTTTCAACATAATGATCAGTGTTAACCCTTTGACAGGAAAGCTGATTGGTTAATAGTGGTTACAAGATTGGTCTATTACTTTGCCCTTAGACATTCATTAATTGTGCCCATATTAATTACAAATGTCAACTTTGAATAATAAATCATCTCTGCATTTAACTTGTTCAGAATAAATACAAACATACACAAACTATGTGTACAGAGAGCACACACAAATACCTGGACCAGTATGCAGCCCCTACCAAGGTGCCCAGAGTGAAATGTTAGGATTAGCTGCCTTGCTTAATAGCACTTTAGTTTTGAATATTTTATGCCAAGCATCATACCTGAAAATCTTTGGTCACAAAAATTCTTCTTTGACAAAAGGAGGCTTGGAAATGCATTGGGCAGTACTGGGGTTGCCTGGGCCATTTCGTAGTGAAGTTTCTACCCCAATCAAGAACTTATATACTAGGTGAATTACCCTAACCTAATGTGTAATATTGCCCCATTAGTTGGTATGAACAAATACTCATTTAAAAATAAATAGAAAAACAGATCTGCAGGGGGTGAATAATAATTTTTTTCAATGATTTGCTCCAATAATAAGACCTATACACTCCAATAGTTAGTTCAAAAATAATATACATACAGCTTGTATATATAAACCTCGTCTAGTCTTATCAATGCCTCCATTAAACACTTGCCTGAAAACGACTAAGCTGGTTTGACGAGTCATGTTTCCAACTGTTTCAGGCAGTTGGAAGGGTCTATATGTGGAGAAAAACCTCATGTTGACACAGATCCCGCATGTCAACAGGGGACTGTAGCGGCACATGACCAATTACCATTGCACATTTTATGATACTTCTATGCTAATTAGTTAAGTAATGAATTAATCTATGCAATAAATTAATCACAGTGCTTGTAATTTATTACACTTATTTTTTATCACTATCAAACAACACTATCGAACACATCTGGGATGCTGTGCAACAAGCTGTGGCACAAAAAGATTACACGGGAATAAGACCTCAATATTAACAGTGTTGTGAACCTAACATATTTGTGGCTACAGTTGTTCCAACTCATAAAGTATCATGTGGAATCCCTTGGTGTCACACACATAATTGACTTTTGCCTCATCTGTTACTCAGCAAACACTGATGTATTAATCTAGCTCATTTGCATCATATCTGGTGTGAAAGAGTTTACAACTTCACTGTTATAATTTAAGCAGATGATACAGGGTTGTATATATGGTCACAAGATTTATAAGCATATTCCATTAAGTTTTGAAACAGCTGACAAAAGATCGGTATCCTTAGTCAGTTGATCCCGGTGTAATTGATGATGGTGTATGCCATGACGTGTAACAAAACTCAGAAACTGAAGTAAATATGCTAAACCATAACATGAAGGATATTATTATTATTATTATTATTATTAGCTATGTAAACACATCGTTTTCTAGATTTTCTTTATGAGAAAAACATTTTTTTTTTCATAAAGCTTTGTTTTTTTTAGTGTGTCTGACTCAGATCATTTCCAGGAAGAGCACAAACTCAGAAGTGCATTTAGAACATTCAACAGATGCAGAGAGTGGCATTGGAATACCACCCTAACGCCCTTCTATATTTTCAGCTTAAAAACACATTAATTCAGATGAGGTTTAATTTCACCCTATATAACCATTAACTGCTTGGAGTACTGTACATGAATCTATAGCTCATTTGTATACCAATGACTTTGCCTAGTCTTTTTAGCTTTACTACATGGTAAACATTGATGTGCTTTTCATGGCCGAAACCACTAAGTAAATAGCGGAATGACGTAAAGCTTAAAGGTTTCGCCTTTGCACACTGATATCATTGTTATTCATAAGAACGGTGGTGTACTGGCCTTGTCCAGCAATTGGTAATATTTTCAGAGCAGCTGGTTTGAAGCGGGGTTTTCCTCCCTCTTATTTGTTTATGTTGGCACGCATACACTATGTCGACTCTGGGCAAGAGCCATGGCACCCCATGTTAAAGCTGGGAGGTGTGGGTTGTGAAGGGATTGGAAAGAGGGGGCTGAATTTGCAACGTTATAAATGGTTCTCTGTTTGAGGTAAAGTGGAGGCCCCGTTATGGGACTCTGTGAACACACCTACGGGTGGACACCCAGTCAGAGTTTGTGTCCATGTGTCTGCATGTCTGTGTGAGCATGTGTGCATTTAGAAAAAGGGGTTTGATCAAATATACTGGCTTCCTTTTTAAAAGCAGATTTTAAAAGCAGTCTGTGCAGGTGCTACAGGTCTGAAGTCAAATCTAATTTGTGGATAGTCTATAACACTACTTTCTACGCAGAATTTTTATTACATTATATTGCATTATATCAGAGATTACTCACTGGAGTTATAAATCTATTGATTTATAAGTATAATACTAAAAAAATAAATTCTATTATGTGGTCTGCTTTTAAGAGAATCTTTTATACAAATCCACAGTGTTTCGACATCAGGGACATAAATGACAGCTTAAAACTCTGGCTTGTCCAGCCTCAATGGTTAATGGTTTGTGCATGCGTGTATAACTTTAACACATGATTATGATATCATTTTTCATTTACATTGGTCACAATACCAGGATGATAATGAAAGCAAATAAAGAGAACTCTATAAACATACTGTATATTTTCTACATGAATTTGAATAATCCCATATTAAGGGTAGCTGCTTTAATTAGTTTGTGTATTTATTTATAAATTTATTTTCTTGCTTAATCCACACTGTGTTGCGGGCCAGCCGCTGCAGGCAACACTGACCCAAATAGCGATAAAGCGGTAGGGGTAACCCGAGGTAATCCAAAGCACGGACAGTGTATAAATATGGTAGTGGCCCCAAATCACATCAGGCTGCAAAAGAGATTTGGATGCTCATTTAGATTTTTCCTTTCCCGCGGAGCACACCCATGCAGCCAACCATCACTACGTTTTACTGAGTGTTTTACACAGTTCCTCTGGAGACATTGTCACACACAGAGGCCTTAATTATCGACAAAATGATCTCTGAAATATGTTGCATATTTACTGACAATCTTTTTAAAATTATTTTTTTGTAGAAAATATATGGTTTTTAAATAATATTTTTTACTGACTTAGTAATACAGAAGTAATAAACATATAGCTATATCAAAATTTTCTCTGATTATGTGCCTGATATGGTGTTTTTTAAACACCGGGGCTTGTTCTTTTAGATACAGGTCCAGTGAAGAGTATGTGTACGTGCGGGGACGTGGAAGAGGCCGTTATGTGTGTGAGGAGTGTGGGATCCGATGTAAAAAACCCAGCATGCTGCGAAAACACATCCGACTACACACAGATGCTCGGCCTTATGTCTGTCAGCACTGCAACTTCGCTTTTAAAACCAAAGGCAAGTTATACCATTAGATTATAGCAACAACTTTTCCTAAATTCTACCTTGCATGTATTATTAGTCATATGATTTGCAGTATCTCAGGTGCTTTCTCTTTTGTGCTTCTCCTTGTACTGCATTTGTAGTCAGGCAGCTGGAGAATGGGACAGTCTACACTTACGTTAAAGGCACACATTTTATTATACATATTTGCATATTTATATAGATTATTTATTATCATTTGTAATTCAATATAAATATTAGGTACTTGTATTAAAATTTACAGCCGATGAATGTTGGCTTCGGGTGTTCAGTGGACAGATCAACACCTTATATTAGAGCTGATTGTGACGTAATCACCATCAGTGATCATATTTTATATGCCAGGAGTTCAGCAATTGTTTAGTCTATAATAATATATAATTTATTTAAATTAATTGCAAAAAACTAATATTACAGTTGTAAAACTCTACATTAAATTAAATGAATACAAATTGCAAGATACAAAATAAAACTTACATTTATTCAGACATCTTTGCATTTTATAATATCTTGTTAAATATGAAATACAATTTAGAATGCAGTATGCCCTATGTATAGGTATTTCTCCCTGCAGCACTAACGCACTGTTTATTTACTGTGTACTCTACAGGGAATCTAACCAAGCATATGAAGTCAAAGGCTCATGGGAAGCGTTGTCCTGAAGGGATCACTCCTGGGCCTGTGCTAAGTGAACCAGATACAGAAGCAGGAGGTGCATGCAATAGCAAATGCAAACAATACAAACCAGCAAAATAAAATAATATAAAAATTAATGCCTTCTTCTTCTTCTTCTTCTTCTTTCGACCTCTCCCTTTTATCAGGGGTTGCCACAGCGTGTCAGTCTTTTCCACCTGACTCTGTCCCCTGCATCTTCTGCTTTC
>JAOUQT010000011.1:7686025-7696985 GCA_025769995.1 Xyliphius kryptos | reverse complement strand
GTTTACTTCACACCAGTCCGTTAGCCGCTGCACCTCCTCTCTGTATGCTGACTCGTCATTCTTTCTGATGAGACCTATCACAGTCGTGTCATCAGCGAACTTGATGATATGATTTGAGTTGTGCATTGCTATACAGTCATGAGTCAGCAGCGTGAACAGCATTGGACTGAGCACGCAGCCCTGGGGAGCTCCAGTGTTCAGTGTGAAACTTGTGTTACACATGTGTTAACTGGAGGCTCCCAAATATCCTTTGTCAACAAAGGTCTCTCATTTAAAAAGGTTATGTAACATACAGTTATATGTGTTTAAAACAAGACAGCTTGTGTTTAAGTTGTGTATGATATTCCTCTGTTTCTTTATAGCAATACAGAAATTTACACACAATATAACCAGTGTCTCATTTTTTTACAAGTTGTCTCCTACCTTTACTGCTGTCTTCATATTTGCGGGGTCTTTTTGTAGTTTAGTTTTAATGTCTTCTTCGCTTTTAAATGTAGATTTACATTCAGCAGTTCTGCTCCATCTGAGGGTTTTCTCAAAGTTATCTAAATATAATGATGATATAAAACCACAATGTAATAGACCCCAGCTAAACTAGGGTGTGTGAAGTACCATGATAAATCCGAAAGGTCAAGCTTTTAAAAACAAAACAAAAATTTGGAACAATTTTAAAATTGGTATGAATAAATCAAGTTCTTACCTAAATAATAAGCATTCAGTGTCACTTGGTAAAGTAAATATTCACTCACAAGTGACTTTACCTCTGGGTCGCATGTAGATTTAACCTATACCTGTTGACTTGTCTGAGTAAATTGAGATTTTAATATTTGATTATTTTTAATTTCTTGACATAGTTAATCTTTGACTTCAAAAATATTACTTGCCAATTTTATTTGTCCGATAGAACAGAAGCAGAATTCCTTTATTCAACTCTGCATTTTCTGAAGATCACTACATTTCATCTGCACACTGGTTACATATAAAGAGTGAACACACACTTAATCAAACCTCAGAGGATTCTGGCTCGACTAAACAGTTCAGACAAGGGGTTTCACTGATGCTTAACATTTCCCAGGACTATCAGTATTGCAGGCAAATGAATTGAACATAAAGAACTACAGTGCTGTGAAAAAAACCTTTCTTTATTATTTGCATGCTCACACTTGAATGTTTCAGATCATCAATATACTTTTAATATTAGATATAAAGACAACCAGAGTATACAATAAATGTTGTTTTTAAATGTTTTATTTCATTTATTAAAACAATGTAAAAGTATCTTTATTCTTCCTGACCCTACACAGTAATTGCCTCTTTACACACATTTAATCAGCTGACTAAATTCAGTTGAGAACTTGATAATTTAATTAGTTTAATTTTACATTCTAAAGAGAGATTATGTGAGAGCATTACATTTGGCATAAAGCTAACACTGCACTGCGAACTCATCAAACCAAGCACCAATATATGTGGTGGTGGACAGTTGGTCATAATGTATGGGATGATGGAAAAATCCTGACGGAAAGTCTGTTTATCATTGTTTACCTTAAGCTCAAACACAATTGGGTAATGCAGCAGGACAATAATGCAAAATCAAGTTAAAACTAAGTTAAAGGTCCGGCCTAAAACCCAAATGGGCTCAAATTTCTTCACTACAATGTAAAATTCTAATCACAAATTTTTATAAAACTAGTCCTTTTTAAAACAGTTTTCTGAAAAGTTGACTTTTATATCTATCATTATATAAATATTAATAGCTATTAATATATAAGTCCATATAAACCATTTCACATTTGTAGAGATCTGGAAAAGAGGAAAAGGGACAAAAAACGAAGTTATGCTATTTGTGTTATGTAGTCAAAGTATAGAAATATTATTCAAACTATTTTTTGAATTTCAGAGCCATTCTGATTTGTGCCTTTAACTTCTTCTTCTTTCAGCCTCTCCCTTTATCAGGAGTCGCCACAGCAAGTCAATCTTTTCCACCTTACTCTGTCCTCTGCATCTTCTGCTTTAACACCAACTACCTGCATGTCTACATTGACCACAGCCATATATCTCCTCTTTGGTCTTCCTCTCTGCCTCCTACCTGGAAGCTCAATTTCTAACATCCTCCTACCAATATATCCACTGTCCCTCTGCACATGTCCAAACCACCTCAACTTTGTCTCCCAATTTCTCAACATGTGCTGTCCCTCTGATGTTCTCATTCCTAATCCTGTCCATCCTTGTCACTCCTAATGAGAACCTCAACATCTTAAGCTCTGCCACCCCCAGATCTGCCTGCTGTTGCTTAGTCATCGCCACTGTTTCCAAACCATACAACAAGGCTGGTTTTACTACTCTCTTATAAATCTTTTCTTTCACTTTTGCTGCAACCCTTTTGTCACACAACACTCCTGAAACTTTTCTCCATCCACTCCATCCTCTTCCACACCTCTTTTCCACACTTCCCATCTACTTGTACAGTTGAACGTAAGTATCTGAATTCTTGCACCTTTGTGACCACTCTCTGTAGCCTGACTGTTCTACCTGCCTACATCTCATTCCCACACATGTATTCTGTCTTACAAATGTTGACTTTCATTCCCCTCCTTTCCAGAGCCTACCTCCACCTCTCCAAGTTCTATTCTAGCTGTTCCCTGCTCTCACTACAGATAACTATGTCATCTTCAGACATCATAGTCTACTGTGATTTCTGTCTGACCTCATCTGTTAGTCTGTCCATCACCATAGCAAAAAATAAAGGTCTCAAAGCCGATCCTTAATGCAATCCTACCTTTAGCTTGAAACTATCTGCCAAAGCTTTCTATACCTCATTCTGCTAATCTTTACTATATTTTGTTCCACTATCTCTATGCTTTCCACTCTTCTTTCCCTGTCATTCTTGTCATTTCTCA
Organism: Xyliphius kryptos; assembly: GCA_025769995.1. Lineage (NCBI taxonomy): Eukaryota > Metazoa > Chordata > Actinopteri > Siluriformes > Aspredinidae > Xyliphius > Xyliphius kryptos. The sequence continues at coordinate 7,694,085 of JAOUQT010000011.1, read as the reverse complement.
TCTCTCAAAATACTCCTTCCATCTTTTCCTCACCCGCTTCTCACCTGTCAGTCTATTTCCATTTTTATCCTTGATCACTGTGACATATTGCACATCCTTTCCCGCTCTATCTCTATGCCTCGCAAGGCGATATAACTCTTTCTCTCCTTCCTTACTGTCTAACATCTCGTACAAATCATCATAGGCATTCTGCTTGGCCTTTGCTACCTCCCTCTTAGCTCTGCTCTTTATATCTTTATACTCCTGCTTACTATCTTCAGTCCTCTCCCTGTCCCATTTCTTCTTTACTAACCTCTCTTTATTAATAACCTCCTGCACTTCCCTGTTCCACCACCAGGTTTTCTTGCTGTCTTTCAGATGACACACCAAGTACCTTCCTGCCTGTCTGTCTAATCACTGTTCTGTTGCTACCCAGTCATCAGAAAGCTCTTTGCTACCACCCATAGCCTTTCTTAACTCTTTTCTGAACTCCTCACAGCATTCCTCCTTTCTTAACTTCCACAATTTTTTTCTCTTCTCTACATTTGCCCTCCTCCTCTTCCTAACTAACATAATCATCCTGCAAACCACCATCCGATGTTGTCTAGCTACACTATCCCCTTCCACTACAATCTCTTTTAATAGACCTCGTCTACACAGGATGTAGTCTAGACCGCATTAATATATTCATTTTCAAAAAGCTAGGCATTAGGAAATAGCTACAAAACGGTTCCATTGACCAGACTTGCACTGTCTGGTTCAATTCTACAGTAGATTTTACTAATGGTTGAATCTTCTTTCTGGAACCATGGTATTGTCATTGTCTAAGAGATGGAGGAGTTAAATATTACTTGTAAAGGAGTTAAATGAATAAATAAAATGTGATAAATCTCTCTATTTAAACTGAAAAGATACCTTATTCTAAAGAGCTCTTTCTTTAGCTATACAGCTTTCCACCAGCGCTGCCCACCTTTGCATACAAGTAGACCTGCTGATATGCAGTAGAGACTGGGCAAACATTTTTTGTAGCAGTTTCAAAGGTAAAAAAAACGATTGCATATAAAAGATGCTCCTAGGCTTGGAAGGCTCTGGATAGTGGTGATCAGTTAACAAATCTTTACTTGATCTTAACTACATAAACAATTGTAATTGTGACATAAGGTGTCTGATATATCACTTTAAAAATAAAATACTAGCTCAAGAAACTTAGCAAAAACAAGTGTACCTGTTATGTATATTCTTCATATATACAGAAAGGGCTGTTATTGACTATAATAAACCTGGATCTTTGTCAAAAGTCCAGCAATTAACTGATGAACTATGTTGATTTTCCATTTTCAGTTATACAAATATATCTTAACACATGTGTATGTACTTGGATCCAAAGTCACTCTTTATTCAGTAAGCTAGGATGACAATATCTTCTGGGAGCAGTCTAGTAGGCTGCTGGGAGCTCCTGATGGCAAAATAAAATCCTTCAATGCCACTTGTCAACTTTGCTTAAAAAACTGCAAGATGAGTGTTCCAGCTGGTCATGTCGCCACCACCACAGTGGCAGAAAAAACTTTAACACTTACAGATATTACTTCCCTTGCAGAAGTCTAAAATTGACTACTCTGGAAAGCCCTTTCTTAAAATCACACCCTAGCAAGTGTCTACATGAATACTGAAGCTCATAGAGGCAAGCCCTTAGATCTTCTGCAAACAGCCAAACCCCTAGTATAGAATTGATACACATCCCCAAGTAGCTGTAGGACATATAGCCAAAGAGAGGATACTAAGAGGATACTAACTCTGGCTACTTTTCCACATTTCCCAAATCCTACCTGTTAGTCCGCTCCCTAAATTTGGCTCTTCTGAGACCTTTAACCTCTCAGGGACAAAGCACTCAGTTTTTGAGCTGCAAAATGTTTGCTGTATATCACATATCATCATTTATCATATAGAAACATTAATAAAAACTTTATGGATCATTATTTCTAAAAAAAGTGGAATGTCTTTATTACGGTTCCAGGAATAATTTAACAAAAAGTTAATATTTTGATCAAATAATGTAGGAGACTTGTGTCAGCTATTGTATAATGAAAATGTCTATCTCCTCTCTGTTACAGTAATAGCTGTACCGGACCCGGACAATAAAATGCTCCCTAGAAAAAGTCTCCAAACAAGTTAAATCATTGAAATGTTGTACATTCAAATTATTAATAAATTATCTATGTACTGTATATTTAATTTTTTTAATTCTGATTACCTGATTGATCCCTGGAGGGAAATTGTTCTCTGCATTTAACCCATCCATGTATGAACACCCAGAGCAGTGTGCTGCCCCACTGAAGTGCACGGGGAGCAGTTAGGGGGTTGGTCCCCAGCCTACTACACTATCCATTTAGCCATAGCTGACCCTATATATATATATTGTATTTTCTGTATTCTTATTCTTATTTTACAAACCCATTTTAATCCTCAAATTATCCTCAAATAGTATTAAACAGGGCACTTTTCAAGCCAAATATAAAGTATATATACAGTTACAGTATGTTGCAAGTGTGACAAAGTCTTCAGAAGATCTGTGGCATATTCTCCAAAGATGTTCTATAAATCCTTCCAGCTAATTTAACACTACTGAAACAAACACACATTAAATATTAATATCCTTTAGTTTATTACTTTTAACTATAATTTATGGTGTTTTTTCTTTATTTTTCCTTTTTTAAGAATCATTTTTAAGTCATCTTTACTTTACAACATGTGATTGCTCACACCTGGAAGTTAATTCCTTCATCAGTCATGAATTTTGATTTTACTATGCTCTTCAATACTAAGAGACTGAGTGCAAACTGTCAACAATCTTCTTATGCTAAGCATTTTATTAAAGAAATATGTACACACCTGGAGAAAGTAATCCGAGTCAACTGAAACTTGGAAAATAACATACAAAAACATACAAAAGACAAGTATTAGCGCTTATAGAATGGACCAGTGACTCAAGATTCCTGTTGTTGAAGTGGGAATTACCATGAAACTCCCAGTGAGTCAGAATATCCACCGTGGTTTCTTTTCATGTAGAAAACCAATGGTTTCACTTGTTTATGGAAATAAACAGTTGACATGTCAAGAAAGAAGACATATCATACATACAGAAAATACTGTCAAAAACACACTGAAACATGTCTATGTGTGACAGAAGGTAGCTCTGTACAGCAAAGTTACACCAAATCTAAGAAATAGAAAATAAAATTTTTGGTTTTTGGCATATATCTTGAATTAGTTGAACATACTTATCTATTTATCTATCTATCTAGAAATCTAGAAATTTGCCTGCCTACCCACCTATCTAAACATAACAAAACAGAACTGAATACATATTTTAGTGTAATACACCAACTAATGTATAACATTTACAGCATACACTGTTATACAATGCAGTCCATGTTGACAAACCAGTGTTTAAATAGCACCTTAATTACATTACTTATAGAGGTGTGTTTAAACAATTTCCCATGAATTTTAAATTCTCATAATTTGATGTTTGGTTTTTATCTGGAACAATTGTGTTCAGTTCAAGTTGCCTTTCAAACCCGTTAGCACAAATCCATAAACAGACTGACTAGCGTTCAATAGCCTTCTATTAAATTTAATCATAAATAAATGGCTTTTAAAGCCTAATGTCTATTTAAAGCTTACACTACTGTACACCACACCCCAGTCCTTTCTCCTATAGGCTATTATTCAATATTCATGTAATTTCTTTTAATTTTTTGAAAAAAGTCATGCTTTTCACACTGCACACTTTGATCTGTATTTTGCATGTGAAGATTTAATTGTTACGTTGGCATTCAGTCATCTGATGTAATTATGGACTTAAGTGAGAAATTCATGCACAAGGTGGAGATAATAAAAAGAGAGGTGTGCCTCTATTACAGGCCTTCTTGTGTAGTTTCTTTTTTCTGTTATATACTGAGCAGTAAAAAATGCCAGCATCAATGTCTGGCTGTTTGACCTAACCAAAATATGACAACCCATTAGGGCTCTGAGTGATAAATAGAACCACTAGGTATCCAAATATCTTGTCATTCCTACAGTCAACTCAACATCGGCTGAACCTGGCATACACCTCATAATGGAAAATGATGGCTTTAAAAAACCATGCTGCAGCCCACAGTTCCAGTCCCTAAAAATGGGGCTGTGATAATTTTTTGTCTGGAACCTCCTCTTTGTCATCTAAGTTAAATATATAATAATGCTACAGGAGATTCCTATCCAGAACCCACTTTAAAAACCACCAATTCAAACCTAATGCTTAAAACATTTATTTAATAAGAAATTACAATACAATCTTTACACATATTATTATTCCTCATCACTTTTTCCGTACTGTAATGTATTATTAGTATTACGGGTTTAACCTGTTTATTCTGTCATTCTAGTTTTCATTATTTGCATATGACAATTTTGCATATAACAACATTTATTACTATGAGTAGAGTGTATATTTTGTTCATTTCTGCAACAGAACTAGGGCAATCAGGGCTTAACCCAGCAATCAAGCAGCTGCCACAGCAACACAACAAACCTCACCACAACAACCACAACGAATCACTGTAGACTAAAGGTTGGTGTGTTATATTTAGATGTTACTGATAAATAATTGGAAGTCAGAGACATTATCATGCATAGAGGTTTAATCATACGGGACGTCACTATACTCCTCAACAGATTAAAGCATGTCATTTTCTATTTACACACATTGTCTTGTTTGTGCTTTACTGCCCACTTCTAAGGAATGAACAGGAAAAGTGTTAAGTGTATGCATGGACTGTATATGTGTGCTTTTATCTTCATTTCATTCATTTAATCATGTGGCTTTTGCAATATGTCATTAATGGCACTCCAGAACTGAAATGATATAATATTAATTATTATGAATCTATATTATCAGCAATTAACTGAGCTAAGCGAAACTTGTAGTCAGTGTACAAACTCTACTGACTGAAACACTGAACGACAATAAAAAATGGCTTGCTAGTAATATTTGATATATGGCTTTTAAGATAAACTTAAAAGCATTAAAAGTTATATCTATTTACTAAATGTTATAAATGAAATAAGACACAGATGCAAATAATTAAATGTAGTTTGATGGCTTTTCTTGGCTGTGCAAGGAGATGTAGTCCTTTTGCCTCTTTATTTTAGATGGCTTTAGCTGTGATTTGGGAATTTACATTTACATTTACATTTACTTTGACTTTTATGTAATTGCAGACAGTTTGAACATTAGATATTTTACATTTTGACTGGAAAAACTTGCAACACATTCCATATAAAGTTTGTACAGGGGACAAGCTAGGTCTAGTAATGATTTCAAACAACTGATTATAATCATGATTTAGTACAAACGCATCATAAAATTGAGCCTTTTTTGAAAAGTCATGTCTTTCCATTACCAAATTTTTTTATTGATATTTAGCTTTTGCACACTTGCAAGTGTAATGCAAACTGCAAATGTCTATTGAGGCGTTCAATTCTTTACCACCAGATCACAGAGTGTGATTTGTTACCTTCTTTTTTAATTTCATATTCTGAAGACATGGAAGACAAAGAATAACCTGGATGGACCTCAAGTTATGAACTGGATTATCAAGAACCAGACTTTTACAAGCAAAACAAGACAGGAGGCATTGAAAAGAGCTGACTAATTTATGCATCCAACTATCGCGAGGCGTTGATGTTGATGCTATACAGCTTAAACATAACAGACTGAGTATGCCTGGAATTTTTTTCATAGTTCAGTATCTCAGCCCTAAAGGATACCCATTAATGATATGTGTATTAATGGGTTTGATCATTCATTGTCAGTAACCATTTTATCCTGTGTGGATAAACATGGATCTCAGTAAGCCGAATTTACATAAGCACTATTCACCTTCGCATAAAACAAAATGCCTTTCTTTATATTTAAGCATTTGAATATTTTATGCAGTGGCATTTCTTATCAAATGCACATTCATAAGATTAGCTCTGTGTCCTTCCACTTTCATTTTACAAACGTTTCCTTCAGGGCTGAGATAATGGACTATGAAAAAATTCTAGGCATACTCAGTCTGTTAAGTTTAAGCTGTATAGCTACTTTTGAATTGCCTGAATGGATGGATTGCCGTGATGGATTAACAGTTAAGAAATACTCTATCCATCAATCTATCTATCCACCATCCTTGTATTAATCCATGTATATATCCATTCTTCTGTCAATCCATTTATACATCCATTTATTTATCAATACAGGCGTCCATCTATTGATCTATCTATCAATTTATTCATCTGTCAATCCATTCATTAATTAATTAAGCCATATATCTTGACCTGTTAATATATCTTTCATCCATGCTTCTACCAATTTATCTATTCAATTGTCAATCCATCTATCCATTCATCCTGAAGTCCATCTATTATCAATCTAATCCATCCATCAATGTATTTATCCAAACCTTCATCCATCTATCCATCCATCCATCCATCCATCTATCCATCCTTTCATTAATCCACCAATCTATCCATACAGCCAGGGTTATATTAATTAAAATGAATATTACTGTGGAATATTATAATACATAATGCAAAAATGTATTGATTTATTTTATAAATCTAGTAAATCTAGTTTCTAGTAAATACTGTATAATATATAAGAACTGAGGTGTTTTAGACTGTAAACGTTATAGACATCTAGTCTATGTAATCCGCTTTCAGTTCTTTAGGAACGACGAATTTTTGTCTATGTGAGTGTTACACATATTATATAACTCCAAACTGAACTCATGCATCTATTTTCTGAAGCATGTATTTATTTCATAACCATATTTATTCATTTGAAGTCTATATCAGCTCCATATTTCTCTCTGTATCACCTGCCTGCAGTGCCAAAGGACACTGCCACTGTGCTCTCCTCTACTGTCCGCCTCAAACTGACTGACTCGTATTCTGTGCTCTGATTCAACTCTATGTCTTTCACAAAGTTGGTTGTGTTTCCACAACTTATTATAGTTATAAACATCACAAACTACGTCTTGGCTGTTTTTGACAGTTTAGACAAAATATCAATAGTTTAGTTATTTTCCATTGTTTTTTTTTGTTTTTTTTTTTTAAACCAGCCATTAGAGAGCACAAGCCAGTGTATTTTTAGTGCCGGTCCCAAATCCGTGTAAATGGTGAGGGTTGCGTCAGGAACGGCGTTTGCCAAAAATTTGCCAAAAATTTAAATACGTGTTACTGAATGTTACTTCACACCAGATAAGTTACCAACAACCGCCACAGGTACTGGCATAAATTGGACTACTGTTTGCCGAAGACGACGAGGAGAGAAGCGTGTGAGGAGACAGAGAGAGAACAGGAGAGTCAAGAGTGTAGGACTGAAGGTAGCAAACCTAAATGTAGGAAGGATGACAGGGAAAGGTACAGAACTGGCTGACATGGTGAAGAGAAGAAAGGTGGATACTTTGTGAGTGCAGGAGACAAAGTAGAAGGGCAGCAAGGCTCAAAGCATTAGTGCAGGTTTTAAACTGTTCTATCATGTTGTGGATAAGAAGAGAAATGGAGTTGGGGTGGTCCTGAAGGAGGACTATGCAAAGAGTGTTGTTGAGGTGAAAATGGTATTAGATAGGGTAATGAGTTTAAAGTTTGAAATTGAAGGTGTAATAGTGAATTTTGTCAGTGGCTATGTACCACAAGTTGGCTGTGAGTTAGAGAAGAAAGAGAGATTCTAGAGGGAGCTAGAGGAAGTATTAGAGAGCATTCCCATAGAGGAGAGCGTGGTAATTGGGGCATATTTCAATACGCATGTTGGATGAAGGAAACAAAGGAGATGAAGAGGTGATGGGCAAGTATGGTGTTAAGCATAGGAATCTAGAAGGACTGTGTAAATGGCTGTGGAAAACACATATTTCCAAAAGAAGGAGGAGCACAATAACTACAAGAGTGGAGGCAGGAGCGCACAGACTATATATTGTGTAGACAAGGTCACTTGAAAGATATTGGAGACTGTAAGGTAGTGGCTGGGGATAGTGTAGCTAAACAACATTGGATGGTGG
>JAOUQT010000011.1:7631986-7643282 GCA_025769995.1 Xyliphius kryptos | reverse complement strand
TTGTCTGTTCCATTCGCACAACAGCAAGTGAAACTGATTCACAATTAGTGTTGCTTCCTAACTGGACAGGTTGGTTTCACAGAAGTGTGATTTACTTGGAGTTACATTGTGTTGTTCGTTGTTCATTTAAATGTTCGTAAAAACATTTTGTTCGTGAAAAAAGACGCAAAAAAGACTTCAAAACGCAAATATCAGCCGCATGTGGACTAAGAAACATGTAGCGTCCCAGATTACTCAGTACCCATGAAGTAGCTCTCAATGTCAAAAAAGGTTGGTGACCCCTGTTATAAATACTACTCACTCAGTGCCAGGTGTGTGGTCACACAGCCAAAAATGAAGGCTGTGAGGAGGGACAGTGAGACGATGAACATGTAGAAGAAGCGATAGTTGCGCTTTCCAACACAATTTCCCACCCAGGGACAGTGATGGTCAAACCGCTCTGAGGAAAACAGAAACACAGGTTAGTCACAGAGACGGATCACAAAGAGACGAATTACATCACCTGTCAATAACTATTTTCTGGCAATGAAAACATCTTATCACGCAGAAATGCAGTATAAAGAGCTGCTGCATTGCAGGCGGATAAGTCCTTGTGACGGTAGCAGGTAGGGGTCAGCCTGTCAGTGCTCAGACCATACGCCCACATCATCAAATTGGATTTCACCCCCAAAAAAAGCCTATTTTGAAATCTATACACAAGAAAGCCAGCAAACAGTTTGCTGAAGACAAAGGACATGACTTATTGGAACCATGTCCAAGAATGTGTGGCAGCAATTAGGTGAGGAGTACAAAGATGAGTGTGTCATGCCTACAGTCAAGCATAGTGGTGGGAATGTCATGGTCTGGGGATGCATGAGTGCAGCAGGTGTTGGGGAGTTCCATTTTATTGAAGGACAAATGAATTATGTGAAATATTGAGCAGAGCATGATCCCCCTCCATCTGGAAACTAGGTCACAGGGCAGTGTTCCAGCACAATAATGACCCCAAACAAGATGACCACTGCTTAATTGCAGAAGCTGAGGTTAAAGGTGATTGACTGGCCAAGCATGTCTTCAGACCTAAACCCAATAGAATATCTTTGGGGCATCCTCGCCAAGTCTCGAATATCCATCTTGAATATGGTTTCGTCATGGAGAAGTGGAAAAGCATTCCAGTGGCAACCAGTGAACTCTGCTAAACTCCATGCCCAGGAGAGTTAAGGCAGTTCTGGAAAATAATGGTGGCCATACACAACATTGACACTTTAAGAACTTTTACTCAGGGGTGTACTTAGTTTAGTTGCTGGTGGTTTAGACAATAATGGCTTTATATGGAGTTATTTTGTGGGAGGAATAAATGTACACTGTCGTATAAGCTGCACACAGACTACTTTCCATTGTGTCCGTCATTTTGTCAGTGTTGTCCCATGAAAAGACATACTTAAATTTCAAAAGGTGTACAATTTTTTGTGATAACAAATTGAGTTTGGGATCATTTTTAATTATATTGTGGGGAATTTTTTTAAGTACCGAAAATAATCAAATCATTTGTTAAAAGAATCGACACTGGATTGAATCGTCGTGTCAATGTAATGAAAAAAATAAAGAAAATCACAATCAGACTGTCATACCTTGTCCACATGTAGCCGGTATCTGGAAAACTAATAAATTTTTATGTGATTGGGCCAAGTATCCACGAGAAAACGTAGTTTTACATTACCAAAAACGGTTATGTATGAAAACTCCAGGCAAAATGTAGATTTTAGAATAATCCTGAATGCGATCAAATAATGTGACCATGGCATCAAACATGCGATTGCTATTGGCTTTGCATGTGAGGAAAATGAATGCGCCCGGAGACATGCTGTTTCATATGTTCATTTGCTCGTTTCTTTTTACCAACCAAATTGTCAATGCATTAAGGGGCACAGGAAAAGGAGAACTCTGAGTTTGAGTGTTTGTTTTGAGGGATTCTGATTGGCTGTCATAGATTTTAGCTTTATGTTACACGGACATCTATACTCTGGCGTATTTGTGCTAAAAACGATTCCGTGTGTAAGATATTATTTTTAAAAACGATGTGAGGGAGATATCAGTTTTAACTACCCGGCTACGTGTGGACTAGGCTGAATAAGCACATTAGAGATGTGTAGCATCAATGCTCAACATGCAAACACAGTCAGTGGACATCCCGGTGCTGACATCCAAACTACTCCTTAAAACACAGGTCTTTTGAACAAAGGACACGGCATCATATTATTGTGAAAATTAAAACACAACTTCTTAAATCAAGCATGTGGGCTTTGCATTAATAAAAATGGAAGGATTAAGGCGTATTTCTCTGTCGATTTTTCAAGAAAGATCCAGTTTTCGCTCTCAACTTTTCTCTTGAGATTTTATTTAAAGAGACATTTTTTTGACAGCTAACAGTAACACATGGAAATCCTGTGGCTGTTATTCTTTTTTCCCGTTCCTTGATTAATAGCACCCCCAATGGTCAGTCCACAAATTTCACCCACATAAGCACTCTAAATGGCTTGTGTCCTGGATGCCTACTTTGTCGTTTCAAGAGTGTCATTTCATTCCCCCTTACAATCCTCAGCTCCCCCCCAACCCCTAAGAAACATTGGCAGAGCATTTGGAATTTATTCATAGGAAACCATGGACAAAATAACATTAAGATCAGTCTGTGCTCCAGATATTTTTAGGCCTTTAGCCACTGTCGTGATGTCACTTTGTAGACAGCGGCGTGTCAGTGATGCTTCAATTAGGTGCTGCATTAGAGAATAATAAGCTCTAGAGCATGACATATGACTCCAGGGGTATATTGCACAATGTAAAGGGGAAAAGGTCATATTTTTGGTTTCGGATTGATTTTTGGCTCATTTTGAAATGTATACTTACCCACACAGTTGTCACATAAGCTGCAGTGGGAGGTTCGCGGGGGCCGGAAGATCTTGCAGGTGAAGCAGTACTTCAGCTTAACCACCTGCTGATTGATAATGACTTCCTTTGTGCGAGGAGGGGGGCGATAGGAGGAGGAGGATGAAGTACCATTAGGGTTATCTGTGTGCCAGAAAAACAGGTTTTCCGGTTTCAGGTTAATAGGAATTAAAACCAGAGTACATCCTGAATGTTTTATAACGAGAAAGGGGTTAAATTGAAATGCAAAAAAATATTGATAATGAAAATAAAAGTAGAGACAGAGAGACAGAGACTGTGACTGAAATCGCCTACTACATAGAATAACTGGTATTTCTAAATACGCAGTATGCATAAAGCAGTAGGTATAAATTACTCAACTAAAAGCCACTTAGAGGTCAGCATCAGTGATCCTGGCATGCATGAGGACTGTGGGGACATTAGAAGAATATGCCAATTCTACCTAAAAAGGACCCTGGAATTGGAATTGAACCCAGGATTTAAAAAAAAAAAAAATGAATGAGTGCTCCCTCACCAATCTGTTTCTCAATGTCGGCAGCCTCTTCAGGTGTCGCCCTGGGGAGAATGCCAGGGTCAGAGAAGCTGGTCTGGAGAAGAGAGATGACCACCAAAATGAAGAGAACGCCACCAATCACTGGAATGAAACTAGTAAGGTGCTCCACCAAAAATGGACAGCTGAAAACACAAAACAAGTGTGAGGTGTCGTGGATGAACACAGATGAAATCATACAATGGATTCCAAGATATTGGATTTGAGCTGAAACTGGTTTTCACCATTTTGTGAGAAAGAAAAAAAATAAAAACCTAATTTAAACTGAACCAGGACCAATTATGAAAAGCATTCACTCTATCAATCAATGCTACCCATGAGCTCAAAGGCCAATCATCTGTAAGCTCTAATATGCTGTGCTACCAAGAGCACCAGGAAGAAGTTAAGAGACCACTGCAAAATGATCAGTTTCTCAGATTTAACTCTTTACAAGTATATGTTTGAGTAAACTGAACATTATTGTTCTATTCTATAAACTACTGACAAGGATCCGAAATTCCAAGCTGAAGTGCTTTTAAAATAATGCAAATAAAACAAGTTCATATTCCTTTATAAACAACAATACTAATGTTTTAATTCAAGAAGAGTTCAGAAATCAATATTTGGTGGAATAAGCATGATTTTAATCACAGTCTTGGCATGCTTTCACTCTCTCCCACTGCTTTTGGGTGACCTTAAGCTGTTAATTTTTGTTTGATAGCTTGTGAATATCCATCTTCCTTTTGATTACAAAGGTAGAGAGTGAAATGGACTCTCCACTGATCAGGATGACCATCATCTTATTGGAATGTCAGTCAGCAACTGCAGGATGACATCATGTGACCAACAAAAGGAATGGCAAATGGCAGCAGCAGTGAAATACACGGCAATAACAGTTGGTAACAGGCTCCTAGAGGTGGGGAAAAAAAGCATTTCATTAACGAGCAGCAAAGGAGAGCCAGGCTGAAGTTTGCAAAAGACCCTAAGGATTGAACCATAAAGGACTGAGTGTAATTTTCAGCTTTGTCTAAAACCTGTTGTCTAACGCTTAGACAGAGACCTAGAGAGTGTCTTGCACCCACTGTGAAATTTGGTGGAGGATTGGTGATAATCTGGGGATGCTTCAGCAAGGCTGGAAATGGGCAGGTTCATATTTGAGAAGGATATATGAATCAAGCCACATACAAGGTTCTCTTAGAAAAACACTTGCTTCCTTTTTTCTTTGCCAATGTTCCCAAACTCTGTGGACTGGTTTCTCCAGCAGGACAATGCTGCATGTCACACAGCTAAGTCCATCAATGTGTGGTTGAAGGACCATCAGACAAGACCACATCATGGCCAGGCCACTTTCCAGACCAGAACCCTACTAAAAACCTCTGGAATGTAATCAAGAGAAAAATGGATAGTCAAAAGCAATCCATGAGTGGCACAATGTCACCCAAAAGCAGTGTGAGAAACTGAAAGCATGCCAAGACCATGCTCTCACAAAGCTGTGATTTAAAAAAAAATCATGCTTATTTCACCAAATATAGATTTCTGAACTCTTCCTGAGTTAAAACTTTAGTATTGTTGTTTCTAAATGAATATGAACTTGTTTTCTTTGCATTATTTGAGATCTGAAAGCACCACTTCTTTTTCCTTATTTGAACCATTTCTCATTTTCTGCAGATAAATACAAAATTCTGCTTGGAATTTCAGAGACATGTCAGTAGTTTATAGAATAAAAGAACAATGATCATTTTACTCAAATATATAGCTATACATAGTAAAATCAGATAAACTGATCACTGCATTTTTTCCCCAGAGCTGTCATATATAAAAAACTAAAAAAAAGTGCATACATTTTCTCCAAGTGCAGTACAGCACCCAGACGTTGTATGAACTGACACTTTGTAGAACAAATCTTTAAAGTTGCAAGTAAAACCTTTTTTGCCCATTAATACAGTTTCACAAATAGAATTGTAAAAGGGTAAAAGATGTGGTCGGCTCATTTACGTGAGTCAGAGGAACCTGCTAACCTCAACCTGATTTAAAAACTAATTCAATAACCTGTGAACAGATGAAGGACATACAACAATGCATGACCATAAATGAGTATTATATGCTTAATTCAAATGTATTAGTCATTAAAATGAGCAGTCCTACTGAATCAGGTCAGATTGACAGAATATCTCCTGTGATCACGCACAGCGCAGTGGGCAACTCTGTAAAGCCCCTGTACAGGGAAGTTGACCGGGGAGCAAACACTTACTCAAATATAAAGAATAATCCACTGGTCATGAGAATGAGCCCCAGGGTGAGAGGTAGCACGCCGGTCTGACGAGCCACCATGACCCGACCGTCACAATAAAAGCGGTTCTTTCCGGGGAACACTTCCCATTTTCTCCTGGCGGCGCCGGGCTTGTTCTCCAGGCAGGGTTTCGACGACGGAGGCGGGCGAAGGCTAGCGGCGAGAGACCGGGGATCGATTTGTTGATATTCGCAGCTTTTCATGGCTCACCGTCCGTCTCACCGGAAAAGGAGAAACGAGCCCGGGTTCCCGCAGCTTCTTCCCCCGTTCCCTGCGCCGCCTCGCTTTCTCTCAGCAGCTTCCCCAAACAAACAGCAGCCTCCTCCACACCAGCGACCGGAAATCACTGTGAGGCACAGCGGCCGCTGCCGCCGACTCCCCAGTAAGGACTGTGGCTATTGGCTGCCCTAGAGGTCGCTAAATGACGTCAATGACTAATTTGCATAATAATCGACTTTAGAATAAAATAGAAAATAAGGGCAACCAGCACAACAACTTATAAATAGAAATATAATTGAAATATAATTGAAATTATACTGAAAATAATTAATTCATTCATTATCTTATGCTTAATCCTGTACGAGGGTCATTAGGGGGTTCCCATGACCATAGACGGGAGAACATTTCGGGCGCTGGCAGATACAACCAGAACAATACGCCAATTCATCGCTGGGCACACACTCACTCACACACACACAGACAAACACACACTATATGGGGCAACTTAGAGCATTCAATTTACCTAGAATCCATATTTTTGGTATGTGGGAGGAAACCAGAGAACCCGGAGGAAGCCTACGTGGATATGGGGAGAACATGGAAACTCCACCCAGATCCAAGATTTAAACCAGAATCCCCAGCACTGAGAGGCTAACGTACCACTAAGCCAACGTGCTGCCCTTAATAATAATAATAATCTGCCGGCATGTTTGCCACTCAGTGCTGGGGATTTCCAGTTCGAATCCCGATCTGGGTGAAGTGTCCATGTTCTCCGCATGTTTTCTCCGGGTTTCCTTCCACAGTCCAATAACATGGAATCAAAATAAACTGAATGCTCTAAATTGCCCCATATAGTCTGTGTGCGTGTGGCCAGCGATGAATCGGCGCCCTGTCCCGAGTGTATCTGTCCAGTGACCGAGACATTCTCCCTTGGATGGGCATGCGAATTCCCCCGTGACCCTCGTAGACGATTAGGTGGACTATAATAAATAAATGAACTAATAATAATATACAGGGTGGAACGGTGGCTTATCGGTTAGCACGTCCGCCTCTCAGTACTGGGAATCAATGTTCTACACATGTCCGCGTGGATTTTCTCAGGGTTCTCCGGTTTCCTCCCACAATCCAAAAACATGGATTCAAGGTGAATAGATTTTTCCAAATTGCCCCATATAGTGTGTATGTGTGTGTGACAGTGTGTGCGAGTGTGACAAGCGATAGATTGGTGCCTGTCCTGGGTGTATCTGCCCAGTGTCCGAAACGCAGTGTCCAAATTTCCTCAGTTCTAAAGTTCCTTACATTCACACACCTTTTTCCAAAATGCAGAACAACATCAAACTGAAACCAGTTGTGCAATTTCCCGCTCTGCGATGGCGAAACTACACAAACTCACAGCTGCGCTACTGTTTTAATTCAGTCCGCGAGGCATTCGGTACAAAAAAAGTCACACATTTTCCAAATTTGTAAAAGTTGGACATACATTTGATCATCCTGAGGTTTGGAAGTACAGAAATAAAAAACAACAACAAAAACATACATTAGTAAACGCAGAAACTGATCATGAGGTGTTGTTTTTCATACTGAAATTCTGAGTGCGTGTGTTCTGGCAGGGTATATTAGCACCAAGATTTGGGCAGACAAGATCCTGACGAGACGAGCCGAGTTCACACGGTCAGAGAACAACGACCAGGTTCTCAAACGACTCTGGAAGCATTGAAGAAAATCCTGACGGGATCGCTCACACCATCAACAAACCGTCAGATCAGCCGGCATGTCGGCTGTTCTTTTGGTATTGAGTAAGTAGTATTCGGACACGCCTCCTTTTCACTTAACCAGCTCTACTTCACACAGCTGAACTTTGTAGTTCTCCAATTACACGTCATCAATCTCTTTCTCCACACACTTTAAACTAATAGAACCTTCACAAAGCCGGTCTAATTTGGGTGGTGAATGATTCTGGATAAATGGATCAGACATGGCAGTGCTGCAAATGTATGTTAATGAAGCAATAATGTACAAGAGGGCGTGTATTACTGTGAATAAATCACGGGAAAGAGGTGTTATTAGGCATGAGACGCAAGCGGAATTCAGTTCCTGTGGTTTATTCACAATAATGCGCAACCTCTCGTGTCTTATAGCTTTAATAAAACAGTTACCAACACACTATAAAATAGTGGTTGGCACATTCACCTCTCAGCCCTGGGGATTCCCGCTTAGAATCCCGATCTGGGTGAAGTTTCCATGTTCTCCCCGTGTCCACGTGGGTTTCCTCCCACAGGGTAAATGCAATGCTCTAAATTGCCCTGTATAGTGTGTATGTGTGTGTGAGTGAGTGTGTGCCCAGTGACAAATTGGCGTCCTGTCCTGGGTGTCTGCCCAGCTTTCAAGATGTTCTCCCTTGGATGGGCATGAGAACCCCACCGCGACCCTCGTAGAGGATTAAGTGGAAGATAATGAATGAATGATTGATTGTATTCTTCGTTCAGCTGTACACAACACCATCAGTTGCTCATTCCAGCGTATGACACACACAATTCACCACCATGTAATATCCGGTTCTGTGGGGTAACAAGAGATGGACAGCCATTGAAGAACTACAAAATGCATCTATGTGCTCAGTAAGTATAAATAATCCTGCAATTTCACACAGGTCACAGTTCAAACTTTAGTAAATCAAAGTAACGCTTGCTGGCGGCAGGATGGTCATTAGTAGACTGACATCAGGTTATCAGAATAACTTTTCTTATGAACGCAAATAAACTTACACCCCGATTAGTCTTCACAGTCAGTTATTGGTTAACGAACGCCGGCTGATTGGCGGCCGACTGCATAATGCTAAGGTTACGGAGTTAGAGGTGGACTATTTTAAAAATGTTTACAACAGTTTGAACAAAAAAGGTGAGGAAATGAACAGATGTTGCCTACAAATTATTAGTCACCATTCTTTTGTTACCATATAACTGTAAACCCGTTTTTAGCAGCAGCTTTACATTCTTAAAGGCAGTAAAAGTTTTTTTAACCATTAGTGATGCTGCTGTCATAGACCGCCGAGTCCATGTCATCATTTTGTAGTCAGCGTCGTGTTTGTGACACCCAAATTTAACATAACAAATATATTGGGTTTTTCAAAAGTTAACAGTCACTGGATTTTCTTAATTATGAGGTGGTAATTTATGAGTTCTTATAAAACGTGTAGTTTCTGTCCTTAAATCTGATTGGCTGAGCCGTTTGTCCAGCTGTGACATTCCGCACACCTGAGCACTTCACATTGGTATCAATGCGCAATATATTACTTTCCTGCTGTTTAATGAACTGCATTCTGTAATTCAGCCACTAGACAGCAGGATTTGATTGCAAAGTAATAGGTTTCCGGCTTCTCCAACAATCAACATTTATTTTAAAAATGGGACAAGATGACGTTGCAGATTTTGCTTTTATAAATCAAACTTTGTTTCTTTTATTATGGTGTGTTTGCAACCATTTTATAAAAGCGAGAAGGCACTCGAGGTTGTGGATTATTGTAAATAAATCACAGGAAAGAGGTGTAACTGTACTCAGCTTCGAGTTGTGCCTAATAACACCTCTTTCATTCAATTTATTCACAATAATGCTGCCATCTCCTACCTTATCGCTCTATTATAAAACGAGTCGATCTAGTCCTCAAATCCAGTTGGCTGAGCTGTTTGTCTAGCTGTGACATTACTGACAATAACGCACACCTCTGAGCAATTCATATCAATGCTACATATACCTATTTTTTATTTTTTAAAAAAATAAATTGCATTCTGTTATTTGGTTTATGAATCAAACCTTGTTTTATTATTATAGTGTGTTTAGAACCGATTTTAAAACGCAAAGGCACTTCACATTGTGCCCAACACTCATTTCCCATTCAGTTACTCAGCTCAGGCACAGGGTGAACATTAACACCCCACAGTAAAAGGACTTTAGTTGACTCTTACAGGGAATTAAAACCGGGATCTACTGTTGCACCACTGTGTGCTTTAAGGGTTTAAAGGCATTTTACTGCTTTAATACTTTTGTGCTCATTGATTGTCAAAGTAATTAGACTTTTCCATGTAGCGATACTATCACGACTACAAAACCACCTCATAATTCAGAAAATCTGGGGACGTACAGGTGACAATTATTCACAGAAGCACAAAATGTGCTGGAAGTGCCTTTTTCATTTTTTTGTGTTATTGTTATCACCCTAAGTGTCACATACGGGTATGAGGACTACAGAATGACACACGACTTCAGTGCTCTGTTGCTTCTCAACTCCAAACATCACCATTCATGTTAAATCACATCTCTTAGTGCACAGGCAATTAGAAACAGTTTAGGGTCCAAAACGAAAATGCATCTACAGTTCTTCTGCTGTTCAAAGGCTGTAGGTGTTAGTTTGCCAGACCATCAGTGTTTAAATACAGCAAATTGGATCATTTCAGGATTCTGTCAGCAGCAGGACAAGAATATTGGAGTGGTTTGGATTTTCTTTAGGACTTTCATCTTGCAGGGTGAAGCATGGGTTCAAGAAAAACAGGTATTTCTGATAAAACCTGCGCTTATATTAAAAATCCATGCAGTATTGAGTTAGAATGCAAAAACTAACAACTACACGAAGGCTTTACCGGCAATTATCCAAAATAAAATGAATAAAACTGTTGTCCCATCCATAAAGTGATGTGGATCAGACAACAGACCCTGTCTGTGACTGAAAAGATTCCAAAAACAGCTTTGACATGGAAAACGCAGCATTACCCTTTTGGTAATCGATTGTGTTCTAACTCAGTACTGCATTCATTTAAAAATTGGGGGTGTAACGGTACATCGTCTTCGTCATGAACCTTTCCGCACAGCACCCCATGATTTCACCAGCACTGGGTCGATCGAACACGGAGGGCTTGTGGTTAAGGGACCAGCCTTGCAACCTGAAGGTCCCCTGTTCGATTCCCGGTCCCACCAAGTAATATTGCTGAAGTGTCTTTAAGCAAGGCGTCCAACCCCAATTGCTCCCCGGGCGCCTTATACAAGGCTGCCCACCGCTCCGGGCACATATATGTGTGTGTGTCACTGCATGGATTGGTGAAATGTGGAGGACATAATCCATCTGTGTAAGTACAGTAGGCAAATAGATCACTTCATCACATTTAGTGGCTATATACACTGCTCAAAAAAATAAAGGGAACACTAAAATAACACATCCTAGATCTCAATGAATAAAATATTTCAGTAGGAAATCTTTATGTAGTAGACAGTGGAATGCGTTGAGAACAAAATAACATCAAAATGAACAAAATGTAAATCAAAATGATTCTCCCATGGAGGTCTGG
>JAOUQT010000011.1:7398483-7409666 GCA_025769995.1 Xyliphius kryptos | reverse complement strand
CATTTTGTGCTTTCTAATACAGACGCATGTCTGTATGTAATTCAGTGCCGTCTAAGGTACCGAAGATCACTGCCACCCGCTGTGGTTTTCCGGCATTACACATGGAGAACTCTGAATCTTTTGATGATATTATGCACTGTAGATGATGATCAATCTCTTTGCAATTTTACACTGTCAAACTCCATTCTGATATCACTCCACTATTTGTTGGCGCAGAATTATGGTGATCCTCTTCCCATCTTTACTTATGAGAGCTGCTGCCACTCCAAGAAGCTCGTTTTATACCCAGTCATGTTAATGACCTATTGCCAGCTGGTCCTCCAGCTGTTCCTTTTTTGTACCTTTCACTTTTCCAGCCTCTTACTGCCCAATCAAAACTTTTTTAAGGTGTGTTGATGTCACGAAATTTCAAATATTTAGCATGAAATTTTAAAATGTCTCACTTTTTACATATGATATGTTGTCTATGTTCTATTGTGAATACAATATCAGTTTTTGACATATGTAAATTATTGCATTCCAGTTTGTACTTTGTCCCAACTTTTTTGGAATTGGGTATGTATTATAATCATAAATAAAATGTTGTATATTTTGTTTCATTAATATGATCATTAACTCACGTTACTCATAAGTCCCTTAAAGACGATGAGCTCAGCCTTCAGCTGTTTTAGTTGGAGAGCAAGATTGTCCTGACACATCTCACTCATGTACAGGTCCTGGACACACATAGATAAGTGATTTCCAGTCATGAAATGTGGATAGAAGGATAAGATTTTTCAGAAAATAATTTTAACCTAGACAGGTTAAAATTACAGGTTGAACAGAAACAAATTCCTTGATGTAAATAAAGAGTCTATCACTGATATATATTGTTAAATTCCTTACCCTGGAAATTTCTTGTAGGGAACTTATTAGACATGTTTCTCTACCATAGCCACCAAAGTGTAAGAAAGAAGGTCTATAAGGTCTATAACTGCATATGTAATTAGCCAAGTTCTAGCCAAAATGTTGCCAAAAGCATCTAATTTATCAAGAAAGAAGCAATATTTGTATCTTTAAGAAATACACAATGAAGTAGACACACTGCATGGTGGTGTATAATGTGTCCAGGGTATACATTAAATGACTGACAATTATTAAGAAGGAAGCAATATTTATAAAAGCATATAATGACTTGACATAAGCATACTACATGAAACAACTGTTGTTTAAATCATTTACAAAGATATTGAATTATGATAATTGTAGTAAGGCAAATGATGTGGAGATGCTGCTGTGGGCATAGTTTGACTTGAATATGTCTGCATGCTGTAATTAATCCAAAAGTTAGACCAACCTATTATTAGCCAGGTGTTCCTAATCCATTCATTTATTCAGTGTTAATAATAAAATTATGCAGTTTAAATCATTTGCTTGTAATGGAGAACTAACTTAAGTTAATTTAGCTTATCTGGACAGGTATTGACATTCTACAAAACAAAAGGACAATAAATATATACTGATATTAAAAGCTATATCTTATTGGATAATTCACCTCCTCAAGCTCTGCAATTTTCTCTTGTAGGTCCACCCTTACTGCGAACTCTTCCTCCCATCTGCCATGACAGAACAAACATTTCAAATATATAGTACTTTACTTTGTAAAATTCCTATTGATTGAGCTTTTAGGTATAATCTACATATTTTTTTGCACATCAGTTGGACCATAAGACAAAGGTTTATGAGCACCTCTTTTATATATACAGTAGCTGTACTTCATTCATTTATTCATTTCCTACCGTTTAATCCCACCCATCAACTCTGGGCGCAAGGGCAGGACAGGCACTAATCCATCATAGAACACACACATAGTTAAACACACTTTCACACACTAAGGGCCACCTTACATACAACAATCAAGCTTACGTGCATGTCATTGGAATCCTGCAAACACAGGGAGTACATGAAACTTTACATAGTTTCTGTGGAATTTTTCGAATGATCCAAAGACATTTGCTAGAATTTTTCTTAAATAACACGTAGCAAAGGCATTGCTCTTCATATACTGCTGCAGCAATGGCTGCAACCATATGCATTAGGAAGATTTGGGTAGGAAAACCAACATTTTTTTGCTATTCCTCTCATTTGAATTAAAAAACATTAGTCGTGTATTACAGAACAAAGTATACAGTAAGTTATGAAACACATAGCTCCATTTTGCAGCCGCATTGCAATGTTTTGCTCAAAACATTCTAAAGCGGTCTTTATAACGACAAAAATAGCACAAGATTGCTCACCTTCGCTTGTATTCATCCCTTTCCTGCTTCACTTTGGCCAGGACATTGTTAAGAGCACGGATTTCTGGTGTCGTAGTGTCGATTTGAACCCCAACCCCCTCCTGGATTGACAACGACATTCTAGGGCCAGAATGTCTCAAATTCCAGCTATTTCTGAACCTCTGTGGTGGGGTGTGAAACCATATTGAGGAGGAAAGAGTCAGAGGGGCAGATCTGGTAAACCCTTCTTCACCACAGCTCTTTCTGACATTGGAGATGCACTGAGGACCAACTAGAGATGGAGAATTATGCGCAAAAGGTGGAGAAAGATTAGTATTTATGTCAGTCACAACTACTGAGTCGAAATCTTCAACCAGCATCTTGTTTCTGGGGACGAGTCCAGCGCCTTTAAGTGTTGGTTCTATTACATCTCTGGTCAAGCATGCAGAATAAATTGCATTAGAAGCTGATATAAAATCTGCTCCTGATTGGACAGTCTCATTCCTTTGCCCTTGTCCACATCTTTTGTCATTGATATTAGTGTAATTGTAGTTATTATTACTTTCCAGGGCCTGCTGAAGTTGATTTTCCAGTGATTTGTTCCTGCGCTCCAGTTCATGCACTTTGGCCAAGAAGCAGCGGAATCGTAGGTTCAGAGTTTTCAGGACGCTGATGTTGGAGCCCAGGTCGTTGCGCAGAGCCGCCGCAGGAGCAGGTGGAAAGGAGGATGCAAATGAGCAGTGCAGCGGATGCAAATACGGAAAAGCGTTAGACTCGGGGCCAGAATTAAAACTGTCTTGTCCAACATCGCTGAAGCAGAACCCCGAACCGGGTGATGGGTACTGGGGCTCCGGGTGTAATAAATTCATCCCGGGATGCTGCGGTAAATGAACCGCGCTCTCACCCAAAGTGGGATTCATTCTGGAGTAAGAAAATCGAAAGTGCTCGAAATCTGGCATGAACTCCGTTTTTATGTATTAAGCGCTTATTCCTCAAATGTTGTATATTTAAAATAAAGTGAGTACAATTTATCAGGCTGCTGATGCCGTCTCACCTTCTCTGTCGGTCAGGGTGAGTCTAAAAGAATGTGCGCAATGACTCAAAAACAAACATCTGCGGCTCGGGAATTACCGAGAATATTCTAGTATACGTGCCCATTTATTTTCCGTAGTCGATGATACTCTCACCAGGCGTTCGACCAACAATAAAGATTTAACTACTATATATATTTATATATATAGTGGACCTACTTCATTATGGGGTATATCATAAGAACTCGTCCTAGAGAATTGAGAGTGCGCAGTAATTTCTGACTTTTACGGTACTAATAAAATTGACGTCATTATCACCGAAAAACTGCGTAGTTTAAAAGTACATTTCTTTAAGAATACCCAACTAATACATATAGACAAACAGTATGTTATCAAAAGTTTGTGGACACCTGACACTCACAGCCATGTTTACTTGATAAACATCCCCAATCATTTGTTAGTAACTAGTGGTTAGTTCAGATTCCCTTTAAAACAGAACCCTTATAATATATAAACAGTTCATCCGGAAAGTATTCACAGTGCTTCTTATTTTCCCTGCTAATTCTAGGGTCGCGGGGAGGCCAGTGCCCACCCGGCAACTCTGGGCGGAAAAGTTGGGCAATACTTAGTTGGGGCACCTTTTGCCCGAATTACTGCAGCAATGCATTATGGCATGAAGTCGATCATTCCGTTGCACTGCTTAGGTGAAACGAGAGCCAAGGTTGCTCCGATAGTGGCCTTCAGCTGTACTGCATTGTTTGGTCTGCCGTATCGCATCTTTTTCACAGTATCCCATAGATTTCTATAGTGTCAGGTGAGCTTGTTGAACAATTAAGAACGGGGATACCATGGTCCTTAAACCAGGTACTTGTAGCTTTGGCACTGTATGCAAAAATGAAATCAGCTTCCAAAGGTTGGTCAGCAGCAGGAAGCATAAGGTGTACTTCAGAAAACACAGTGGACCAACACCAGCAGATGACATGGCTCCCCAAACCATCACTGACTGTGGAAACTTTAAACTAGTGATGTGGATTCTGTGCCTCTCCTCTCTTCCTCCAGACTTGGGGACCTTGATTTCTAAAGGAAATTCAAAATTTACTTAACTTCTGACCACTCTGTCCCTTTTTTCTTTAGACGCTTCTGATGCACGGTGGTTCTTGAAGAACTGACCCCAGTGGCAGTCCAGTCTTTGTAAATCTCCCCCACGTTATTGAATTTGTTTTGTTTCACAAACCAAGAAGGAACCCAGGTCCTTCTTATTACAGTATATACAGTAGCTCTAAAGAAATTAGCAAGAATAAAAGTGACATCAGAAAAAAGAGGTAGAAATAAATGTAGATTTTTGCAATTTTAGGGCTTCTATAACTTTAGTGAGTAGCCATTATGTGTAGAATTATAAATCTGATTGTTACTCAATCATCAGATTCAGACACATAAGGTAAGGGGGGGTCAAAATGATTCTGTTGTTGCCCTGAGAATGAAATTAAAAGACATACTTGAGGCACCTATTAAATCCTGTGCACTTAACAGTGGTGCCATACAACAACCCCAATAACCCCCTATAGTGGCAGTTATTATAAATTAATTATTACTCGCCGCTGATGAAATGTGTGTGTGTGTGTTTGTGTGTAGATAACAATGGACAAACTTAACCAGGCAAGAAGAGCAGAAGCCATCTGCAAACACCACCTTATTCTTGGCCAACATCTATACAAAGATTTGGAGGGACAAGATTTATGGACATATGGAGGAGAAATTATGCGATTTAAACCAAACAAGGTGAATTATTATAGTCAAACAAGTATTTTGTGATTTTTCAGTATGTGATATTCTGTACGAATGTCTGTTTACATTACTTTTGTTTTGTATTTTACAGAGGTTTATTTCCAAAAACGATCCTGATACTCTGTTTACAATAATCAAGAATGACATACCTGCATCCAATGGAATTATTCATATAGTGGACAAAGCGTTTACTTTTGCTACGCTAGACACTTCTGACAGTGCTGAGGTAAAATGAGTATTGAAATTCTATTAGAAAATTTCACAAAGCTTTAATTTAAACATTGTTCATTTAAATTCAAATGTAATTGGTCATTCAAAGACACAGTATATCTTGTGTCTGTAATTAATTCTCGTAGGCTAGCAAAGAAGAAATAAAAAACAAGCTTCTGTATATGCATCGTTTCTACATATCACGCTAGTCTTGTGCAAACTAAACTATCATACATTTACCACTGTTTCTCTTACATTTAAAGAATAAACAGAAAGCGGGTAGCAAAGGGTTTTTTGGCTGTAATCACCGTTTTTATTGGGGTCACAGCAGTGAGACACTCTCATTGTCGATCTGGCATGTTTTTACGCCGGATGCCCTTCCTGATGCAACCTTAGAATCGGACACTTTAGCATCTCCAATTTACCCAGCAGACATGCTTTAAAGTGTGGCGAGGAAACACAGGGAAACACTCAAACACCACACAGAAATTTCCCAGGTTGCCCGACACCTGAATCGATTCTAGGTCCTTCTTGCTGTGCAGCGATAGCACTACCAATGCGCCACTGTGCCGCTCCAATCTTTTCAAGGTTTTGATCTGTAACATTGCCTGACAGCAATTGATAGTAAATTTACAGTTTCCTATATTGCTTGGTTTATTAAAATACAAAGTAAGACATGCTGGTTCTGATTCACCAAATACAGGCAGTGTCCTGAAAATCCAGCAGTTGTGAGAGACAAGACAAAACATGATAAAATATTAAATAAAAAAAACACAAATAGACATACATTTATAGACAAACATAAGTCACAACCCTAGCGCAAACCCCAGGGAGAATCTTGTCATGCTGCTACCACTAAATAACCAAAGCACTGTGGCAGAGCCTCCCCTAAGGTCGCAACTCCTGGGGCAACCAGGTGACTTACCAGACAAAAAACACAAGGAAAACAGGGGAGGGGGATAACATAACTTAACAAACAGGGGAAGACAGGACAGCACCATGGAGGATATCCACGGGCGCACACAGAGTCACGGCTAGGCTACTCGCAGGGTTCTGGGTGGTACCGTGGACATAGGGGGTCCAGATGGGGGATTCTTTCTGCCATTCTGGGGTTCTATTTTGATTTAAACACAAACTAATTATATTCAGAACCGTGATGACCTGGAGCTGGAGGTCCTCCT
The DNA here is from genome assembly GCA_025769995.1 of Xyliphius kryptos. Classification (NCBI taxonomy): domain Eukaryota; kingdom Metazoa; phylum Chordata; class Actinopteri; order Siluriformes; family Aspredinidae; genus Xyliphius; species Xyliphius kryptos. Next base: position 7,403,204 of record JAOUQT010000011.1, on the reverse strand, counting down.
CCCTAGTGTAGGAGCATAATGGGGACATACTGGGGTATTCGGCCTGTGACTGGAGCTCCTCTGGTTAGAAATTCCTGTATGCTGGTTGAAGTGCATATGGGTCATCTAGGGGAGTAAAGTCACAGCCATTGATCAGCTGCTTGGGACTGCCTTTTCTTTTCCTCTTCTTATTCTAATTCGCCCGTGCCTGCAGCGAAATCCTGGATGGACACAAGCTCTGCACATAATCACCACAGAGTCTCTCCTCGAGTTCAATCTATATGGGTCTTTCAGCAGATCCATAATGTCGAACAGGACAGGGTGGCCATCCTGTACATAAGTCTCAGGAAAAGGACGAAAGTGCTGGGGGATCACTCAGGTGAAGAACATGGCACATAAAGAGCGGTCCATGTTGAGAAAATGAGAAATATTGAGTTGAGATCTTAAACCCGACATGAGTGGAAAAATTAAGGATTAAAGTCTTCCAGTGTTTGCTGGAGATGGTTCCAGTAGCAATGTGGACAAACAGCCATTCCAAACAGGTTTAACAGAGACTATAGCAGTTATCAAACACGTTGTGAATACAGATGATGGATGTTTAATCCTTCTGTAACTAGCATTGACGCACCACTGTGCCAAAATTCACACACAGACATAATGAGACAGACAAAAATAGACGTAAATTCACAGTCAAACTGGATAAATCACAGACACAGCACAACCCTAGACAGGAGTTAGTCCCCTTCACGTCGTTATCCCTAAATAACTTCAGCACTGGGACGGTAACATTTCAAAATTCTGACAATCAATATAGGTCCAGCATTTTTACAGTTTCTGCAATCAACATGCAGAGTCCTAGTGTTCACCCCTGCCCATTCCCCATTTACTCCCAAAGAAGCTCAGAGACATCTGCTAAGTGACATCTTTGTAGCATTTGTCCAATTAAAGTCTTGGGATACAGCCTGAAAGGCAGATTCATTCTGAAACTCCCAAGCTGTGTTTCAGTGGGTTTTCATAGATTGCATCACCATGGGAACATATATCACGGATTTTGAACAAGCCAGAAATGAAGTTGAACATGTTCTAACGCGGTGTCTGTAGCAATGTAAATGCAACTATTGAAGACATGTACTAGCGGTGTGAATACAACATAGCTGACTGTTTTTTGTATCATGTTAGCGAAGGAAGAGCTACTGTATCCTTTAGGTCTTAGAGCAATCACATCTGACCTAGATTGATCAACCAAATTTGAGCTAAAATTAGCAAATTAAATCAAATTTTTGTGGAAATAGTTCTTTTTATTAATCATAAATAAAAATATATTGTTTTCTAACTCACACTGATATCTTACTTTAGTTTTCCTCGAAAACAATTGGGGATATTCTTGCAGATGATGCCAGATTCAACAGATTTGTGTCTCTGATTGATGTGAGTTTTTCATTTTATGAACTATTATATGAGCAATGTCTTTAACCCCGTCAAATAAAATTATGCATATTATATTTTTGTCTCTTACAAACTGCACTAAAGTTTTCACTTAATTTTGCATTGTGTGTAGAACTGTGGTGCTCCAATGCCACTGCAAGATCCAGGACCACTCACACTGTTTGTCCCGACCAATAAAGCTGTGGACAGAGCTAGGGATGGTAGTATTATATACATGCTAAAAGATGTAAGCATTCTGTGCATAAATACATTTGTTTCTTTTCAAGCCAGAATTTTAGTATTCTGAACATATTTCTTTTTCTCCTAAAGGCAAAGCACAAACTTCAGGAGATGCTTAGGTACCATATGTTCTCTCAGGCAGCAGTAAGTCTCTGTTTGCGTTTTAGCCTTTTTATTATTGTGTAATCCAATGTGCACAACTGTTGACCCCAGATATATTCTGGTTTGGTGTATAACAATCATCTTTAATTTGCAGGGGTTAATGGAAACTAATATAAGGTAGTTGAAGCTAATCTAGCTAAAAGCTAATGTAATCCCTCTAAAAACATTCTCAGATTTTAATGTGTGGTTCAAATGATATAGCATCCTATAACATACAGTTTAGCATAATACATAATGATGAAACTAAAGCTGAAGCTAGAAACACAACACAGGTGATATAACATAGTACTATAGCAAGTATTCAAATACAGACCCATTCCAAAAAAATTAGAATGTCATGAAAAAGTTTATTAATTTTGATAATTCTATTTAAAAACTTAAACTTGTATATGGTGCTTACGTCTTGTTTCGCTACATTCTGGTATCTGTAGTCACACACTATATTCCCAGTAGAGAGCTCCTAGAAGGGAATTGGATGTTGTGGCCCATTGTTCTTTTCTTGGAAAGGTTCTCTGTGTTTAATATTCTGTAGTTAACTTTATCACATCCCCCTCTCTCTAAACGTGGAGGAGAGAGATACTGAAAGCATTTCCTGGCTTGAAATTTGACAACGAAGCTTTCAGCATCGACTGACTGATCCTCTTAGACTTATGCCAAATGTGAATTAGTTCAGAAGAGAACAGGGCAGTAATAAAAATATGTTTCTATTTCAATTCCGTTTTGCTAAGAAGGGAATCACATCCTCATTTGTGTTCTGACAGATTAGTCTGTAGGTAAAGGCTGAGAAGAAAGAAGCAGGCAATATTTCGATTTTTACTTTTGAAAGCACATGGAGAATTCACTAAAACATATCTGGGTAGGAGACATGACTATAGACACATTTATTTTTACCACTCTATTGCTCCACAAAGACTGAACTTAAACACTAAGCATATAAAGAGCAAACTAGATGCACAGAAATAACTGCAATGAGGTGGTCTAGTAATAAGTCAATACTCTGGGGACGCTGGGAGTGAAGCTTGTGACTCTCATCTGACGAGAGCAGCCAAATTGGCAGCATCACTGCTGGCCGCTTATGGGTTTTGATGGCATGGCTGTGGACACGGGGGGGCAGGTCAATCAATTGACACATTAGGGTTGAAAAACTCAGTTACCAGTTCTTGTCCACTGAGATAACAACTAACAGGCCCTATAGGAAAGACGATATGGGAAGTAACTTCAGAAAAAAACACAACAACGTTATTTTTTGTAGCTGGTGTTGGAAGTCCTGAGACACACCAGGCACGTTGTTTAGAGTTTTATGGTTCTGTCACTAATCTATATGAAGCTTTTAAAAAACACCAAATATTTTTGGCTGTATGCTGTAATATTCTTTTTTGTTGGGATTTTGCTTTTGTATTGCTTGAACAAATATAGATGTATTATATCTGCTTTATATGTTTTTTTTTCTTTCAGGTAACTGTGGACCAGCTGGCTAGCATGACCGAGATCCGAACCATGGCTAATCAAGCAATAATGATCAATGTTACTGGAGATGTAAGTAACTGCACCATTTACAATAGGTATTTACTAGAGTTTTGCTAAATCTTTGAAATTATGATTAATGGCTAGAGTTAGCACTGTGTTTAATATTACAAAGTGTAGAAAAATCATATATTTTATGAACATAAGCTCTTAAATTCAGGTAATTACTGTACAGTACTGTGAAAGTCTTGAAAAAAAATTAAAAAAATTCTCAAAAGGAAAGATTAATATTTTCTGCATAAACTACTGGTATTTTTAGAACCTTCCAATTAATGTACTTTGATATGTATTGATTTAATTTATTGAAATTATTGTTCTAGATGTACTTTAAAATAAAAATAATATAAAAATAAATAACATAGGATATTGCCAGTTTTGACTCATGACAGTAGCCAACACTTGAAGACATAACATCTGAGCACAACTGAGGCACTCTTTCTACAGCGGAATTCAGAAAGTTCTTCCTAACATTGCTGCAGAATTTCCCACAAATATGCTGCACTTATATGATAATTTTCCTTTCACTCTTCTGTCAAGTTCAGTTGAATTCAAGCTCAGTAATGTTTAGTTCTGGAGACTTGGTAGGTCATTTTATTCTTATTAAAATCAGTCCCGTTAGATTTTATTTATACAATGCATTTTGCATTAAAACATTGTCACAAAGCATCTTTACAGAAATGATATACTCATATAATCATGAAGTTTAAATTAGGTTCATTAAAACCTTGAGAGGAAGCAGACTCAGAAATGAATCCCATCCTCATTTGGGTGATTTCAGATGAAACAATCTGTAGCAAGGGTCTGTAAATGTGTATGAAATTTCGAGGGTAAGTAAACAGGAATCAAGTCCATATGTCATTCCAAGTGATCTGATCTCTCACAGGAATTTAATCATAAGGGTCAGGATCAACACTCTCGTAGTAGTAATGTGTGTAAGTCAGAAAAAAAAAACAAGAAATCATGAGGTATAATCATTCATAGCATTCGATGTAGCTCTGACAGGACCTAGAAGGAAGCTTTGGGTCAAAATATATGACCCCGATCAACTAGGTGTAAATCAGAGGGTCTGGAGCTTCAAAATGCTGTGGTGGCCTTTTGGTCCAGTGTGTGCCAATCACCATGTACAAGTCGCCAATTCAGGATCCAACAAAAGAGCCTTAAACTATGACACTTACTCCTCCTTGTTTTGGCAGACACTGTGAAACAATTCCTCTATTCAAATAAATGATTGTCTAAGATATTTCCACAGTACATTACATGTCCTTATGGAACACTCACATATGGGGCAGTCGTAGGCTTGTGGTTAAGGAACCAGCCTTGCGACCGGAAGGTTCCTGGTTCGATTCCAAGTAGCGACAAGTCATGGCTGAAGTGCCCTTGAGCAAGGCACC
>JAOUQT010000011.1:7258364-7269299 GCA_025769995.1 Xyliphius kryptos | reverse complement strand
CAGAGTGAGGTGGAAAAGACTGACACGCTGTGGCAACCCCTGATAAAAGGGAGAGGCCGAAAGAAGAAGAAGAAGTTTACCGGTCGAGTTGTAGTTTGCCCTATTGTCTGTTTGTGACACGATATGTTTTTTGTTTTTTGGGAGCACTCCCCGTTCAGGGAATGAACATGCTGGCTGTGTTTTGTTGTCTTGTTTTTTTTTAATTTTGTTTGTTTTCGGGTTTTGTTTTTAGGGATGTGCGAGTGCTGTCGTGCTTGCGCACACACCAGGTGAGTAAATCTCCATCGCTCGCGCTCCTTGGTGTGTGTGCGCAGACAGCCACTCCCCCTTTTTATTCATCTTTATCTGCGTGTGCTTTGTGTGTGAGTAGCCACGCCCCTTTTTCGCTTTTGTGTGCGCGCATTACTCATTTTTCTTATTTAAATAAAGAACTGTCATTTTGTTATGTGGTGGCTTGCCCCTTTATTTTATCAGCTCTCTGCGCTTGGGTCCCCTAACACTATCACTGTTCGGAATCCTGCAATCACATTAGGTTTCCATTAAATTATACACAGATGTTAGGGGTGATTAAAGATATTGCAAATTTAGTATTCTGAATATGTATATAAAGTCTTCTGTATATGATGTTAATTTGTCTATTAATATTATTCATTCACTCCACTTAATCTACAAGGAATGACGAGCCAGCTGGTGCCCACCCAACAACTCTAGTCTCAAGGGCAGGAACAACCGTAGACAGAAAGGCAATCCATTGTGGCAATCTAACATGCATGTCCTTGGAATGCGGGAGGAAAAAAGCATTTTAACATCATTTGACAGTGTGTCTTTGGATTGTTAAAGAAATCCCAGAGCTCTTAGTAGGAACCAACATAGATACTGAGAGAACATACTAACTCAACATAGACCTTGGAATAGGATGGGAATCAAACCTGGGATATTCTGGCTGGGAAGTGACAGATTACCCAAAAAAGGCAACATTTTGTACAATATACAAAGAAAAACACTATGTTACAATTCATGTAAATATTTCAACTATTTTTATAATTCAATAAATATAGTATATAATACTATGTTTAATATAATATAAAATAGTACTTTATAACATGTTTTATTTTTTTATATGTATGCACTCTACCATTATTTCAAAGAATGCCTGTCTTTTTGCAATGTCCAGGTACAGGCAAGGTAACCTAATGATTTTTTTAGACTGGCTACTAAATTTAGCATACAGTAAGTTTCTGTGCTAGCAAGGAATTATGTTCAGAGTCAGGGGAAAGCCAGTTCCCATTCAGCAGGACAGGATGCAAATCAGGAACAACCCTAGACAGTTTGCCACTCCATCAAAGAACCCATGCAATTTACACAGGGCAATTTAAAGACAACAATGAACTGTATGTCTTCAAAATGTGGGAGGAAACCCATGTGGAGATAGGTTGAACATTCAAACTCCACCCCGGAAGGATCCAGGAAGCCACATTCAGATTCTTGAACTGAGGCTGCAGCGTTCTCCATTACAACACCGTACCACACAACAATAGGAAAAGTTAGCAATACCAATATTTGTCAAAACTGTTGTTTCATTGATTATCTAGTCTATGTGTTGCAGAACAGCAACTAATGAGTTTGCATTATGACATGTTAATTATGTACACTTATCAAGCTTTAATAAACTATATACTCCCTTCTATGTAGCAGCTGTGGCCTAATGGTCAGAGAAGAGGATTTGTGGACCAAAAGGCTGCATGTTTGATCCGTGCTCTGGTAAGTAACATTTACGGCTGAAGTAACATTGTGCAAGGCACATAACCCCATATTGCTCCCTGTGTGTCTCCATAGGGTGCAACATATAGATAGGTTAAATGCAGAGAAGAATTTTATCAATAAAATATCGATTATTATTATTTACATACAGCTAACAATAACTTGAACCACTCAACTAACCATAATTGTATTGCAATCATTCATTGTCAGTTATTTTTAGCAGTATCTTAGAGATTGTCTTATTTTCCTAACTAACTCTGTAGAGTTTTAGTTTGGAGGAGCAAGAAGGGGCTTGAAAATAAAAACTGAATGGAAAACTACAGATTTCAAGCTTGTTTTCTTACCTAGTGAATCATAGGGCTTAGGAAAGTTAATAGGATTTTGTGCACATCAGTAGTTTTGATAGAACGGTGAATGATCTACTGCACTTGGGGCAGTCGTATGCTTGTGGTTAAGGAACCAGCCTTGCGACCGGAAGGTCCCTGGTTCGATTCCAAGTAGCGACAATTCATGGCTGAAGTTCCCTTGAGCAAGGCACCTAACCCCAGTTACTCCCCAGGCGCTGTGATGGCTGCTCACTGCTCCAGGCATGTGTGCTCACTTCACCTGTGTGTGTTTCACTGCACGGTTGGCTTAAATGCAGAGGACCATTTCCGCTGTGTGCAAACACAGTGGCAGAATGTATCACTTTCAGTTGTCAGTGCAGTGCTGTGGTTAATGTATACAATAAGCATCAGAATTGGAGATATATGTGATATTTTCCTCATGGTTATAATATTATTCACACTTTATTTGTAATTTTCCAGTAGACTTCTTAGATTAACTTATACAAATACAAATAGGGTTACTTTGGGTAATTTGGGACACCTAATCTCTGTTATATATTTCCTTTTCTACAAAAGTCGCAGAAAGGCAGAGAGGGCCATGTGCCATTTTTGAAGATCCCCCAGAAAATCACCCTTATACTATTATGACTAGCAGGAATGGAGCCTGATGTTGTCTGATGATGTTTTTAGTTACCTTGAGATACCTTCAGTTTCAATGTGCAGTGCATTCTGAAATGGTTTTGTGCTCACTGTGGTGTCTTGTTCAGAAATCAGAACCCAATACCTACTACAAGTAAACTTGTGATAAAATTGTTGAGATTTTCACTTTCCACTTCAGGGAGTAGTTTACTCATCCACAGTATAACACAGGGCTTCAGAAAATTCACAGGGATTCAAGTTTTTCACAGTTCACTCTTCTTGAACTGTTCATCAACTCTCCTTTAGTGTTGTTACCTTCAGAGGGCAGCAAATTGGTTAAAAATCCAGGGCAATATGGGAACATGGTCGCTCTGGGATTGCAAAGGGCAGCAGTTTACCAGCCGGTAGGGTACGAGGGCTCTTTGTTTTAGCACATAAGACTTGACAAATTTGTTAATAACTTGACTCATCTTGGGCGACCAATACTTTGAACTAATAAGCTCCAAGGTACGTCGCATGCCTGGATGACCCGAACCTGGAGTTATGTGAGCCCAAGTGATGAGATGACCTCATAGAGCAATAGGCACATACAGACAGGAGGATATTGGTTGATTATTCTGGTGGTTTGTTGTGATGACATTTATGAATTTTTCTGGGGGAATAATGGGACGGACCTCCACTTCAGAGGATTCTTCCTCAAACATGCGGGATAGAGCGTCCACCTTCCTATTCTTACTTCCTGGTCTATATGAGATGAAGTCGCAACGGGATTTAATCTCTTGGCTGCTTTCAAATACTTCAGGTTCTTGTGATCAGTAAAGATGATAAATAAATGAACGGCCCACTCTAACCAGTGTCGCCATTCTTCCAGTGCAAGTTTTACAGTTAAGAGTTCTTGGTCCCCAACATCATAGTTGCACTCTGTAGTAGATAATTTTCTAGAAAAGAAAGCTATTAAATACAGTTTTTTTGGCTCTTCCTGACATTGGGATTGGACGGCCCCTTATTCCTGTCTAACACAGGGTTGAGCTGCTTTAGAATAGAGCTGCTTTAATGCATTGAATGCTCTTGTAGACTTCATAGACCATAAAGGACACTTGGGGGCCCCCCAGGGGATAGGGGTAATGTACAGAGACTTTATTGAGACCCGGTAATCAATACATAGTCTGAGACCACCTCCTTGCTTCTCCACGAAAAAGAACCCAGCTGAGGCTGGAGACGTGGCGTGACGGATATAATCAGCTGCCAGAGCTTCTTTAATGAAGATTTCCATGGCTTTCTTTTCTAGCAGTGACATTCAGGAAAGACACGTGATACTTGGGCAGGTGGACAGTCTACAGTGGTGGGCCTTAGATATATGGTATGCCTTTGAAGAAATTGCTCAAAACACCTCTCTGAACTTGTTGCCACAAAATTAGTGGGTCATGACAACTCATCCAAGGTAGGCCCAGCATGAGGGGCTACTGTAGGTAATCAGTAATAAGGAAGGAAATTCTCTCTCCATTAAGCACTCCCACAGTCATCCGTAGTGGAGGGGTCTGATGATTGACACTGCTGCCTCAAATGGGACCTCCATCAATGGCCCTTATTTGGAGCTGATGTTGTATCTCCACACTTGGGATGTCCAGTGTTTTACCGGTGGAGGAGTACATGAAGCTCCCCGCAGCACCTGTTTGTAAGGATATGGAGAAACCCACCTGATTACCATAGCTAATCTGCACCGTTATAATAAATTCTGGCACAGTGCTAAACTTATTACCAAGTTAGCGGCTGTAATCATTTGCTGGGGACAATCGGGACACTTTCGTACACCATGGGCAGTCTTCCACAATTCTAACATAGATAGATAGTTGCATCTGTATTTTTTCTCTCCTCTAAAGACAGACTGGATGGCCCTAGCGTTCAGGTTCTGTAGCTGATGATGCTTGAGAATTGGTGCTAGGTACAGGCCTTTGCCAAAGTAGATCGTCTAATCTGATGCCAGGGTCATGTCGTCATCTCGACGGGCTAGTTTGCATTGAATCTCCGGCTGGAGGCCTCTCCGGAATGTTGCCTTTCAGCAGATTCGTTCAACCCACTGGTGCCCGCTATGGTCCGGAACTCCAGTTGTCCGCTACTTTCAGAGTACCTTGGAGGAAGCTTGTTTAAAGTTCATAACAAAGTCTCAATAAGAATGAGCTGTCTCACCAGCATGATTCCAATATACAGTCGCTCATTTCAGAGCCTTGCCGCTAAATGCACCAATCATAAATGCAACCTTCTGTTCCCCAGCTATAGCACCATGCAAAGAGAATAAAAGGTCATATTGCAGCAGAAACCCCTGACATAATTCAGGCTTACCGCTGTAGCGCTTGGGAAGTGAGGCAGGATGTCTATCTTTCTGTGCAGCCAGTGTCAAACCCTGTTGCATACAAACATTTCCTGCAGAGCATGCCATGATTCCTCTAAATGCTGTGCACTTAATAATAATGCTGGTTGGTATTGCGTACTGTCTGCTGCCTCCCTGTCAGCGGGTCAACCTGTAAAATGTCCCCTGTAACACAGATGTGGAGACAGTTGAAAGTTTATTTTAGCGCACATACAAAAAAAACCAAAACACGAACAGCACAGAGTGTTAAGATATAAACAAAAACACGGGATTAACAAAGAGCAGAGGATGTGACTATAAGTAAATCAGGAAGGGAATCCACAACACTCTGGTTTTCATGCACAAAACATGAGCATGGGTTTCTCAAAGTAGATGTAAGCACATAAGCAAACATAGACAGAGGTAAACACTGAGCTAACAGTGCTAATGGCTATTACAAGCTTAAGTACATAAAGCACAATAAGAGATCCTAGAAACATAGTCCATAGTGCTGAGCATAGACGTCTGTGTTGACTCGGGAGGCACACTAGCCTGAAATGATCTTTAAATACCTTACTAGGAGAGCTGATTGCAATTAGATCCAGGTGAGCTGGCTAGAGTGCCTGCGTGTCTAATCAGTCAATTGAGTGTGTGTGCAGAGCCGAGACGTGACAAATTGAAGCGTAGAATTAGGCATAATGTACAACTCCAATCACAAGTTGGAACAGTTTGGAAAATAAAAAATCCACAGTGTTCCTTACATACACATTTGTGGGCGGTCGTAGGCTTGTGGTTAAGGAACCAGCCTTGCGACCGGAAGGTCCCTGGTTTGATTCCAAGTACCGACAAGTCATGGCTGAAGTGCTCTCAGGCAAGGCACCTAACCCCCAGTTGCTCCCCAGGCGCTGTGCTGGCTGCACACATAGCTCTATGTGTGTGTTTCACTGCACGGATGGATTAAATCCAGAGGACCAATTCTGCTGTGTGCGAACATAGTGGCAAAATGTATCACTTTCACATTACTGAACATTACTGAACCTACTGAAGACATTTTATGTTTTGTCTAGTCATCTTTATTTTATTTGTTAATAAACATCCATCCCTGAATTTTAGACCTGCATCGCATTCAAAGAAAGTTGAGACTGTACAGCATTCCACTTCATAACAATTAAAATATTTTTTAACACTGATGATAACATTAATTCTTTTTTGTTTAATATACACGAGAGTGTGCCAGTCTATCATAGGGCACACTATGACAGTCACACACTAAAGGTCAGTTTAAAGACACCAATTAACATAGCATTTATGTCTTTGGAATGTGCGAGGAAATCGAAGAACCTAAAGAAACCCCATGGGGAGAGCATACTCCACACAGAAATTTCACAGGTTGTCCCATCTGGGACTTGAACCCGGGTCCTTCTTGCTGTGAGGCTATAGCACTACCCACTGCGCCATCGCACCACCCGTAGTAATGATACTAATAATAAATACTAATAATAGTAATAAAATGTTTTAGGTGTTGTTTTTTTTCATTCTTCCTGCAAACACATGTTAAGGTCAGCAGTTCAACTTGCATGTTATTGCATTGTTCGTTTCAGAATTATCCAGACATTATCTATTGACAGGTGTCTCCTGTACCCTTCTTCTACAGCTATGATTTTATAATGACTGGAGCATGCGGTTTCAAATGGACAACCCTGACAGCGAATTAATCTTGCATATGTTGCTTTAAAATCTTAAAGTAGTTTAACGCTGCTATAGAAGAAGTGTATGTTAGTTTTCATAAGGGCATTGACAAAACCCCATACACAAAACCCCCACACAAAGTTTTCCATTGTATGATAGTCCCAGAACACACAAAGTAAAATGTGTGTGTTCAACTCTGTATAGTAGTGCTTGACTAAAGTTTGAAGAAGAAAAAGTATTCTTTTGACCATTTGAATTCAGATTTTTTTTCTCCACAAATACTCGGCATTTCATGGCTACTGTGTTTTTCCCGTCTATGAGTATAATCACCTATTAATAGGACCTTTGGTCTGTATCATTATTTTTACATCTTGACTAGCCCTGAACTCTGTACTAACTTTATTGGAATGTGTTGCAGATTTGAAATGTAGTATTGGATTTTAAAAAACAAATGAAATGAAGCTGACCAGAAAAAAACATAAAATATATTGTTTGCAATGAAATAAAATGAAATGTAATTTTAACATCGTCAAATTATACAATGTTTTTCATCAATATAAACATCCACTTAAGAAGCATGCTAACTTACTGTGTCCTTCACATTTCTTTCAGTGAATATACAAGATGAACAAAAGGCATGCATGAGCCAAGACGAATTACCTGACACAGACGACAGCGTGGATGAGAATGTTTGGACCACCACCCAGGAAGAAAACTCTGCATTTTTTAAGAAGTCTGCAGGGGTGTCTGTTTTTTTTTTTATTACAAGCCTGGATTTCTCACAGAAAATATTGGATCACAGACGCTGAACTATTTTTTTTAAACTAGCCAAAACTAGTGCCAAACCTTATCTGTGCCAATAGAAAGGAGAAGAAAGTAACCACTTCAGCCACTTTTTTTTTTCAAATTTTTACTCAAACCATTTTTATCCCATTACCTTGCTCTCAACATCAACATAAAGTGCTTTAGTCAGAAGTGACTGTTATTTGTTTCATTACTCATTGATTGAGTGTCCAACAAAAGGGACAACAGAAGCCTCCATAAACCCCACAAAGTGACCTGCGGCTAATTTTGTCCTTGACATCTTTGCTCGATCAACCGACCTTCAAGCCATTCTGTTCTTCGTCATTTATTCCTCTTCCTTCTTGATTTCTGTGCACTAAAAAAGCATTCTGTCTGCAAAAATATTTTTCAAGCCATAGTTTGTATAGCCAGCCCTGTCATGACAGCTAATATTGGGTTATGAGATATTATAAGAAAATTTTGTGATTTAATTTACAGGAGAAGTTTTAAAGGTATATTCAGGGATACTCTTGAAGCCAGTGATGAGCCAGTGCATTCTGCCATATTCACCAGCATTTAATAAGCCATTAGGGTGTTTACGTGAGTTTTCCAGTAGGTTCTATTATGTGAAAGAAAAGTAATAGTAAAAGTAAGAAAAGCAAAGTCCGTACTGTAATTTGGATGGAAAAACATCACTCGTTTTAATGGTGTACTATTTGTGCAGCTGTATAGGGCAAGATTTACTGATTGTCTTATCGAATCTGACACAGTTCTTCTGGAGGCTTTTACTGTCACACTTGCTTCTTTGTGTTCCACAGTAATAAATAACCTCCCAAAACCCATATACAACTAGAAACACGTACAGTATTTTCTGACTTGATTTCAAGTTGCAACTTAATACATGCTACTTATTAGCTTTACCCTGACTGATTCGTTTCTTCGGCTGTTTTTGGGCTAAGCTTCTACTCTTCCTCAATGTTTCATCAACGTTTTGTTTTTAAATAGACAGATCGTGAGGTCTCATTAGCTTCCTAAATACTGAAGATGTTGTATTTATATATGCAAACAATTGTGGTTTAGATATCAAGCTATTTCACACATTACACTAATTAAGATCAAGAGACACGTTACACTATTTGTTTGTTAAAGTGCCAAATGCAAGCAAAGACGTGTGTAATGAAGTTCATAATTGAATAATAAACAACGGTTATAATAGCAGTAGATCAGAAGTTACTGTGAACTACTATGAATATGTTTACACTGAAAGAGATTACATGTTTACATGTTTGCTAAAAGGTGGACGAATGCTAGGTCCGTTCAGTTTGTTCGAATGGAATGTTTCTTTAGGTAAACATAAGGGAAAAGTGTGTTGATTTAAACAATAAACAAACCTGATATAGATATAAGTTTGTCATTAACCAGTCGCAAAAAATTGCAACTAAAATGCAAATTCCCTGTGTATATATGGATTGTTTTCGATGTTGATACTGATTTAAAGATTAATTCTATATTTGTTAACTTAGCTAGATGTACATTTTGGCATAGCATGTAAAGAAAAGCTAACTAATGAATGAAAGCATTAACTCCTTGTGTTTGTTCCATATTGCCAATTGTCTCTTTCTCGATACATCAGCACTTTGTATTGATAACAAGGATTCCCTAGGAAGTGGTACATTTTTCTCATAGTTTACTGATACGTCTTCATAGTCAAAATGCCATTTGCTGCCATTTTGTATTTTATTCTTTTATTGGAACTTGTGACTTCGACAGTGGCTGTTAGTTCAGAACGGCACTCAGCTAATGGCAAGCCACTTTTGGTTCTGTTACGAGGCAGGGGTAAAGAGATCCCACGCTTTCCACCAAAGGGGAAAGAAAAAGATGCAGCGACCCTAGCAGTAGAACCGGACATGGGGGAGATCCCTGCAAAGCCTCTTCCTCAGATCATGCTCCCTCGTAATATGACAGCAGATGCCCTAAAACCCCCGCTCGGGGCTGCACAGGTAGCACCACCACCACGTCGTCTGGTGGACGTCGATGTCTGCAGGGGCTACTATGATGTAATGGGACAGTTTGATCACACCTTTAACTGCACAAAGGGCACTTATATCTACTGCTGTGGCACTTGCCACTACCGTTTCTGCTGTGAGCATCAGCGCAACCGGCTGAACCAGGACATATGCACCAATTACAACTCGCCCATCTGGGCCAACACACAGGTGCCTGCAACTCAGCCCCCAAGCCGCTCAGATCCAGACTTTGACCCTTTGCAACAGCAGAGCAACAATACATTTTATGTCATTGCTGGGGTCATCACTTTCACATTGGTCGTGGCAGTTGGGGTGAAGGCGGCATTCCGCAAAGTCTCCCGAAGACCGAGGAACCGGGATATCAATATGCCCAGGTAACACCATATTAAATATTCAAGTGAATAATACTCCATGTCACCCGAAAGTAGCTCCAAATATTATTATATATTGTTGTAGATTTTTATTAAATATATATTTAGCTTGCTTATGGATTAAAAAATTGTAATGTCTTAGAGAACCCTTAGATAACCTATTTTTGTAAGAGTGGTGTATTCTTCTACTCTGAGAGAACCCTTAAAGGTTCTAAGGTTTGGGTTCTATTCACTCCATTACACATATGTAAATGTATCCTATGTTTCCGATTGTTTCAGATTAACATCTAAAGTTGTCACTGGATTAGTAATACCTGGCTAATTGAGGTTCTACATTTCTGATTAATTACAGCAAGCAGAAATTGATCACACTCCACAAAGTGGCAAACATTCTCTAGACACAAACGAACGTATGCACACTATAGGAGCTGCAATATGTCACCCCGCTAATTTGATGCTCGGCTTGGGGTCAACCACACTTGACCGACCGCTGTGTGACCTTTGGCTGGATGTCGATAGTTTCTCCAGTCTTGGTACTTCTGTTATGCCATGGTACAAGACCAGCCCACAAGTTCAACTGTTGCGTAAACACTAGCATCAGGCCCCTTGATTCCAGCTATCTCTCTGTAGTCTCAATATCTGTATCATATTCCACCTGCCAGATGTTCCTATTACAGTGATCATGTAGTGTAGAATTCCTGACAGATACTGCTTTAAGTTGTGTCATTATTATTCTCTTACTGCTAATAGGTGACTGGGTTGGTTGAATACATTTTGATGCAGTCATTTAAGATGTATTTTTAGTTATAGGATCTACCATTGCTTGCTGTAGTGTTCTCCTATTATTCCTCTTTCCTATAGAGCACTGGTTGATATATTACGTCATCAGTCTAGTCCAGTTCAGCATAGTGAGAGGAACAACAGCACCACCGCCACCACCAGCAAAATCACTCTGGGAAGGCAGTCCAAAAACCACTGCTTGCCTGTCCTCC
>JAOUQT010000011.1:7233708-7243835 GCA_025769995.1 Xyliphius kryptos | reverse complement strand
CCCCCCTCCCCTTTTTTTTTTTTTTTTTTTTTTTTTTTTTTTTTTTTTTGCAGCCTGGAATCTTGCCCCTTGAATACTGAATGCATCTTTGCATTACCAAATTGTGCATAATGGTCTTTCTCGTATTGCTTTTTATTTTATTAGAATGTGACTGCTGAAGGCAGAGAGGTGAAAACTACTGGATCTTATCTTCCCTCTTCTCCTGGTCTTCCATCTTGGGATTTCATACCCTTCAATGCATGTTCTGCCATTGGTTCTTTTGCCCTTTCACTGTGATTTGAACTGAACTGAAACTAACATTTAATAAGAACACACAAATGGGGACCATTTATTTAAATGCCTGTGAGATAAACAAGTAAAGGAGCATTCCCACACGGTAAGAATTGATATTACAAATTCTGATAAATTATGCACTATATACATGTAGGTTTCTGAGAATTTTAATAAAATATTAGAAATATATAAATTGCATATCATGAAATTAACTTTTTGTGCTATTTTTTGTCTGCAGCTACAAGGGAAGGAGAAGGAACCATAGGAGTGTCCCTCATCAGTGAGGGAAATGTTCCAGTTTGGAAAGTACCCCATGGACATTTTAGAAATGCTTAGTGGTCACCAGGCTCATCAGTTCAAAGGCCTTGGGTTTGAACGACAGCTGCAACACCAACAGCAACTTCAACACCAGCAGCAGCTTCAGCAGCAACAGCAACAGTGTGAAGCCTCTGGTGCTCTCCTCTCTGGGCTTGGTCTAGGTTCTCTTCAAGGATCTAGAAGTAATGCATTTTCAGATTCATCGTCAATTTTTGCCAAAATGAGTGCACCACCTCCACCCATCCCCCAGCAACCACTGTCTACTTCCTCACAAAGCTCTCGCAAATCCAGCAAAATGAGCAGCACTGGCAGTTCTGCTTCTGGATACCCACAATTTTTGCGCCCTTTTCACCCTGCAGAGGCTGCTCTAGCACAGGAGCAACTTCACTCAGGGATGGGACGATTTGATTTTGCAGGGGGTAGTAGTACTAGTGGTTCTGGAGTGATTGGAGGAGTTGTTACATCTGCCCCTCCACCTCCTCCACCCTTGCACCCTGGTATCTCTGTGCCACAACCATCACCTGGACCATCTTCATCATCACCTTCTCCTTCCAGTTCAACAACCACCTCTAATAATCCGTCTACTAGCAGCAGTAGTGTGGCTGGTTTAGTTGGTGCTCAGTCTGAGGCACGTAGTTTGCACCAGCAATTTAGTTGCATGCTTGCTGCCAATCAGTACTTCCTTTCTGGAATGCCTACCAATGCTAGCCTCGAGCAGTTCTTAGTTCAGCAGGGTCCCCATAATCATCTTGGCCTTACAGACTCAAACACGGGCTTAGCTCCTCCCCCAGCACTTCACCCCTCTCACACACATGGCCACCCAACCCCTCAGCCTCAGCAGCAACAGCAGCAGCTACCACCACATGCATTGTCTCACACTCACAGCCATGCTCACCCACATCACCCACTTCATCCTACCCCTCAACCATCGTCACTTAGTGGATTTGATTTTCAAGGCATCCCTGTTCTATCCTCAAATCAGCTAGCTTCTCTAATGCAGCAGGAAGCTGCTCTGCCACTCCCACTTCCACTTCAGCTCTCAACCCCAAAGGATGATGGGAAAGGGGATGATTCATCTGTAGCTGGAGGAAGTGGAGGTAGTGGCAGCAGGAGAAAGAAAGCAATGGCCGGATACCTACCCCAGAGAAAAACGGATGGCAGTAGTGGTAGTAGTAGCAGTACTAACTGCCATAGTAGCTCTGGGGCACATGTGCATGATGGGTCTTCTGGCCTTGTTGGAGGAGGTGCTGGGGTTAGCATGAGAGGTCTTGGTAGTGACCCCTCCTCAATCCTTTCCTCTTCAACACCATCCTCCTCCTCTTCTTCAGCTGTCTCTTCCTCTGCTCCATCCTCAAATTCTGCCTCTGTGTTGGTGACAAATGTTTCACAGATACCAAAATCTGATAATCAACCTCCAATGACTCCCACTGTTACTCAGCCTGAGCCTTATCACTGTGGAGAGTGTGGCAAATCATTCACGCATATTCATAGTCTCCGTAGACACATACGTAGCCATGAGGAAGGGGGCAGTGGTCCGAATAGTAGTGTTAACTCTACTCCAAATACAGTGCATCAGCATCAGTCAGATACCAGTCTCCCTCACTCAACACAAGATGGAATATCTCAGCAAAATGCCCATCATCAGCACGAACCAAATCAGTCCAATCCAGACCCTTCCTCTTCATGCTCAAGTCCAGACAAGACATATTGTTGCAGTGAATGTGGGAAAGGTTTTAAGAAAAGAGGACATCTCCTTCAGCATGGTGTTTTACATTCTGGTGAGAGACCATTTGTGTGTTCTACCTGTGAGAGATCTTTTAACAGGCGTGAATCTCTTACTCGCCATGAGAAAATTCATGAGGATAAACCTTACCACTGTCCAGCTTGTGATCGTTGCTTTAGAGAGAGTACCTCTTTGCTTAACCATGCTACCTCTGGCTCATGTGGCAAACCAGGTACGGGATCAAGTTCCAGAAGCAGCGATGGCAGCTCAGTGAGTTCTGAAGACAAGGTGGAAGGCGTTGAATTCCAAGGTGGACAAATGGGAGATGAAAAAGAATTGGGCTATGCAAAAGCTGAGGGAGGTGCGACGGAGATGTCCTGTGATGGCCTGTATCCTCAGGGGAGAGGAAGAAATCCAGATGCTAGTGACAAGACAGAAGGGAAATATAATTCGGCATATACAAGAGACCCCTACCAAACATCTTACAGAGTTGATGATTATCGTAGACCGCAGGGTACTTTGGCCTCATACTCTGGAGACGGTGCTTGTACTAACAGCATGTCAGGCCCTGCCCTTAGAAAAGCCCCACTAGCACCAACACTTCACCCACACCCACCTAATCAGCAACAGCATCATCATCACCAGCAGCAGCAGCCACATCTTCCTCTTTCTTCCCTTCTGGATGACTCGGAGGATGAAGTTACTAGCAGTGCCATGTCTGCCATAGCTGCAGCAGCTGCTGCCTCTGTTTTGCCCGAAATAAACAGCAGTGGGGAAAGAGAGGAACGAAGAGATATAATTGGAGGTTTATTAGGGGGTCTTGGTTTTGGGTCCTTGGGTGGCCCTTCTTCAACATCTGCAGCTAATAATGGAAATGGTGAGTGTTTGAATGGGTCCATGATGCCTTTGTCTCATCCTGCTCAGCCTAATTCACAAAATGCCACATCTAATGGTAAGCCGAAACGGCCAAGGAAGCCCAGACAAAAGAGGGAACCTAGACCGGGTGGTATCTCTGGAGAAGCTATAAAGCGTAGGCGGAGTAACCAGAATGGTGCTCGTGGGGATGGAGCAGAAAAACCTTATTTATGCCCTGTATGTGGGCGTGGCTTTGGCAGACGCGAGACCCTTCGTCGGCATGAGCGTGTTCACACAGGAGAAAAGCCATTCCATTGTGATGTTTGTGGCAAAGATTTTAGAGAGCCCTTCCATCTTACTAAACATCAGACTGTTCATTCAGGAGAGAAAAACTACAAATGCTCCCTCTGCGGGAAAGATTTTGGGTATGCACAAAGTCTGAAAAGACATGAAAAGCTGCACCTCAGGGGAGATTTCAAACCAAGACGCAGTAAAACAAAGGAAAACTCTGCAAATCAAGGAGGAACAGTTAATCAAGATGACAGTCAAACAGCCACTGGATCATATTACTCTTATTCTCAAAATAAAGCTCAAGGATCCAGTGCTAGCACCTCCAACCAGCCCCCTCCTAAACTATATACATGTGAAATCTGCTGGAAATCATTCCGCCATCACTTCCATTTGACTGCACATCACCAAGCGATTCATGAGCATGGTGGGGAGAAACTGTTTTCATGTGAGGTGTGTGGAAAAGCCTTTGCTTACTCCAATAGTCTGTCTAGGCATCGATTATCTCAGCATGGTTTAGCACGTGCAGGGCCAACCACTCAGCCAACAGGTAGTGGGTCTGGTGGAAATGCAACATCCTTAACAGAAAGCGAGGCTGCCACTAACGTTCTTCTTAGTCTGGCTACTGACAGTGGAAGTCATGCAGTACAGCAAACACATTCAACGATTGCCCATACACAGCATCTTCACTCTCAACCTGCGGGCTATTCTCCACTCTTTTATACACCAGACTCGGGTCCCCATAGTTCAAATACCAATGCCCCTCAACACTCTCACTACTCACACTCCACCATTGGGTCCCTTTCCCATCAGCAAGCTGTAAGCGGCAAGGGACAGCAGATTTACCAAGGGATTACAGAAAACCCCATTCATTCTGCTCCTGCTCATATCCATATTTCATCCTCTCCACTCCACGTCTCTCAGTACCACCAACAGCAGCAACACACTTTTCAAATGCAGCCCCAGCATCTACAGATGCATGGAGATGTTGGCCAGAAAAAAAAAACAAAGAAAAAGAAAAAAAATAGATTTGTTTGTGGGGGCCAACTTATTGGTGGGTTCAGTGAATTTGAAAACGCAAGATGGCAGAGATTTTTGCAGAGAAAAAAATGCAGGCTTCAACAGCAACTTAAACTGAAAAGGTGGATAGCCCAGTTACGGTGGACCAGGTATACTGGAGGAATTGGGATTAATTTTGGCCTTGGTACATGGCGTGCGGGTGGGCTGAACTTCAGAGGTTTGAGGTCTTTGATGACTCCTATAAGGTTCTTTACGTGCCCTATGTGTCCTTCCACCACATTTACAAGGCGGATTACCCACTCAGTTCACCGTGTAATAAGGCACCCACCAAGGAAGCATGGCTGTCGAGCTCGCTTGAGGTGTATAGTCTGTGGAAAGCGTTCTCGAAGACTCCTATCAGCTCTTCGCCATCGGGCTCGGCACCTTTCCCAAGGCTCTTTCTCTTGTCCCCAGTGCCCTTCACGATTCTGGAATGCTGCCCTGCTTCAGAGGCATAAATATGCTTGCAGACAAGTTGGTGGAGGACGAAAAACACCAAAGGGGTCTTATTCTCAGAAAGGAGAGTATTATATGGAAAGATTGGGTGGCATTGCAGACTACAGGCACTAAGTATTTTTGCAAGAAAATATGACCGTCTAAACTGATGCATTTTAAAACCCACGAGACTCCTAATAAATGCGCAATGGAAGTTCTGCTTCAAATCCACTACAGATTTACAGACACAGTCATAATTAAATAGATGGTCTTTGGATTTAGCCAAGGGAGTGCCTCTTCTGTCAACATGAACATTAAGCCTGAATCTAAACAGAAATTGACAAAACACATCCATTAAGGACATGGGTCTGAAAAATGGTTTCTCCAAAGGGGAAGAATATTTTAGATTATGGGACTATTTGGTAGCACCTTTTGTTGTTAAAGTAGCATCTCTACCCTCTAAAACACATTCATTACATATTTTCATAGTTTTTTTGTGCTGAGATAATGAACGCAAACCAATATGAGTGAACTAATCCTTGAAACTATAACTTTTTTTTCCTTAATCTAAGTGACTTTCCCCATATTACTTAAATTTTGGACAGTATAGTCTTTTATTTTTAAATATATGTAACTTTCTGTTTCTTGTGGCCTGTGCCGTATCCCCAGTAGTCTATTGTTAATAGAAATGCTTGTCCTGGGACTAATGTTGCTGGCTGGGAAGTTGTTGAACATACTTGTTTATAATGTAAGGAAAACTGAACTGAGACACTTAGGTTTCAAACCTTAACCCTGAAAACGAATAACGATCCTTGCCTCAAAACTTTCAAATCATGTGAAACTGTCACGTTGGTTGGGTTGGGGGCACCATAACTCATTAGATGCCATGTTCCGTATGTTTAATGTCACCTGTTTTTTAAGAAATATGTAATTTTGTAGTTATTTCTATGACAAGTGTTATATCTTTGGTCATAATGGATTGGTTGGAGTAAGAGTGGAGAAACCAGTCGCTACTGTAAAATGCGTATTATATTTTATGTATCACTTGTTTTTGTTGCTTTTTTTATTCTTAAGAGTGCGGGATTTTTAATCATTTGTACTATTTGTGGTTGGGCGTGCGTGTATCTTTCAAGATGAGGGGAATATATGTATCACATGATTATTATTATTTTTTTTCTTTCAATCCCTCTTCTTCCCTCTTGTCTAATCTAAACAAGTATAGCACAGGTCCCCAACACTATTGTATACATTTCAATACTTTGCTTAGCGCCTCTGTCCCAGTGTAATCTCAAGTAAAAATATGGAATATAAATACTAAACTATAATTTTTTTCTGTTTTTCTGGAACAGCAAAAAATAGTAAATCACACCGAAAAACAATAAAAAAAATAAGTTTAAAACTGATATTTTGATGATATTTTTAAAAACAAACATATAATCCAAGCTCTGCATTAGGAAGAATAATGGTCTGGCGTTTTAATCTGGGTTTTCTGGAGCTCTGATTTCTAACTCATGTTCTGGCACATGCCTGCTGCAGTGCCATACGCCATTAGAGGTGGGGAGGAGAATGCCTGCCGGGTTGCCTTGGTGGAGGCGCACAGCCGTCTGTTCTTTAGGTTCCTTTGTTCCCAATTTAAAATGTCTAAACTCGATTGGAGCTGCTGATGTGAATAACTCTGAAATATACCGAATAATTTTTATAAAAACCTTAGTGTTTACATATGTTACGATGCAGTGCACAAGAAAATCACTAGAGGGTAGTAAAAGTGTGACGACGTCGTTATGCCTTCTTTTGTTGATCAAGGGTGGTTCTGAAATTAAATGTACATAGTAGCAGGATGATCCTCTTGAAGACTGTCTGACATCAGAATATCTCCTTCACTGAATTTCTTTTAGCTTTAATGGCTGAAGTTGTGTGTGGACTGCAAGAGGAAAGACTTTGGTTTTGTCATTCCCTGTGTAAATGGTCTGAACTCAGTTTGAGACCCTGATCTTAACTTATTTGAAAAGTACAGTTAGTAATGTATTTGGGGAAAAACATAACAACGATGAAGCCAGGGGCAAAAATTAAGATGATTCTATAGACAGCAAAATAATTATTTTCAAGTGTAGGGCATTTTAATAGAAAATAAAAAATAAGATAAATATGGCTTGACAAAATGATGCATATGATTTCGATGTACAGTTTTTTACATTCTAAAAGTTTTTTTTTTTTTTTCTTCTTTAATATATTCATAAAAATGTTTTCATAGGACCCAAAATGTATAGTGTTGCTCCCCCGAGTAAATAAGATGCAATACACAAAAAGGTCAGTAGATAGCAGTCACAGACCTATCCATATGTGATGGGTCATAATTTATATCAAAAATTATGCACAATATAAAATATTTTCAAGATAGTCATGTGAAAACTTTGGGACACCTCATTAAATTCAGTTCTTTATTAAGAAATGTGTTTTATTTGCTGGTAAGCAATAAAAGTTAACCTTGTATTTAAACACAATATATATATATACAAATATGTATTCTGATGAACAAGGACTCAGGACTCGCTATCCATAATGGCTTGAGTTACCCTATTTGTCTCAAATAACTTCAGTGAGATGGTTCTTGTAGCCATATACTAGTCTTTGACCTCGGTCTGAGAAAAGTTTACCAGAGAATTCTTTCAGCTGTGAGATGTTTTGAGGGGTTTATTGCCTGTACAACACATTTCAAGTTGTCGCACAGCATCTCGATGTGTTTAAGTTCTGGGGTTTTCTCTGCCAGTCCAGGACTGTCCATTACTTAGTTTTCAGCCAGACCTTGCTGGATATGTTTTGTACTATAGTCATGTTCTTCAGCTGTACTTTTGTTCAAGTGCCCTATGATACACTGTAGAATGCATGAATTCTATGACGGTGAGCTGGCCAGGTCCTGCTGCAGACCATTTCATCTTCTGTTAGTGTCCAAAAATTTAGTTTATGTCAAAAAGAACCTTGTTCCATAAGTTCTGGGAGAGCCTGCTGTAGGTCCTGTAATAAGGGTTTAGGGTTTTTGGTGAATTCTTTTAGCAGTTTGCAGATT
This sequence comes from Xyliphius kryptos, assembly GCA_025769995.1. Lineage (NCBI taxonomy): Eukaryota > Metazoa > Chordata > Actinopteri > Siluriformes > Aspredinidae > Xyliphius > Xyliphius kryptos. Next base: position 7,235,820 of record JAOUQT010000011.1, on the reverse strand, counting down.
GATCTTGGGGTGAACTTTTTTGGGCCTGGGCATGTCAGCGGTTGTTACTATTTATTATTTCACTATTTCTGACATCTTTAAATTTCACTTCAGCAGTCAGGAGCACACCAAATAAACGAAGTATCCTATTGTCCTAATCATGTGCTAAACCGAGGCACAGGCTTTCATAGGGTGTCCTAATTTTTTCACATGACTATACATGCAAGCATACAAGTGAGTCAAACATTATCTGCACTCCTGTTCCTTCTGTTGGCTGCACTCTTATCAGTGCTTTCTTTATGGGACTCAATATCCCCAGTCACTGGAATGTCTTCATGGTTACAGTGCAAGAAGAAATGGGTGCCCCACTTGAGATTTGAATGGAAGAAGACCAGTGGGCAGTGATTTATTTTTGTGTCTGATAGCAAAATGTATCGAAGCTTTTGTGCGTAGCATGTAGCAGGTGCGTCGGCATGGATAGAGGAGTTAAAGGATGGTTGCAAGTGTCACCTATAAAGAAGGAGCCAGATACCAACCCACCCACACCCAGCATTGAGAGTGAACTGCTTCTGTTTAATAGATGAGTGATGGTGGTTTTATGTAGCAAATAATTTGCAAATCATCCATGGCTCTGCCTATGCAATAATTAAGGCAGCAGTGCTTTTATGGCTCACATGTCACCCTATATTAGTGTGAAAATGTGAAGGATTGAAAACATGTTCCTCCACGTTTATATTTATAAATCCAAAAGTGTTTTATGGAAGGCTTATTATAAACAGAAAATTACACGCCGCCTGATATAACTTGTCTTAATTTTTTGGCTCATTTAATCTTTATTTAAAACATTCAAATTAAGGTCCTGAGATTCCAGGGATCTTGTGTTAATCCACTGGATCTAATCTACTATGGCGGTGGTGTTTATTCGGATCTCACGCGGCCCTGGTAATACTGGATGCAGAGCAAAAAAAGGGAAGCACCAAGTGTCTTCGATTGGGCCAATCAGACGCGGGGGTGGGAAAGAAGTGACCTACTTTAATCCAATCGCATTGCAGGAAGGCTGCCGGTAAGTAACCACGCGTGCAGGGGCCATGTGCTTGTGCTGGGACGCGAGCTTGTTTTAACCCTCTGCTGCCTGAATTATAAATTCACTATGACGAAAAGGTTTTTGTTTTATGTAGATATATTAAAACTATTTAAATATGTAAAAGAATAGGTAAATGCACCGTCCTAGAACAAAAAAACCCTTATATTTCTAAATGAAGACTAAATCCAGCATATAATTTGTGATACCTATAACCCACAATTTAAACAGTTACATCAATGTAGTTCAAATGTTTACATCTGGATTGCATGGTAATGTACTGTATGATAGCAATATGACTGTTCAATGTTCTTAACGAGAAATGTATTTCCTATTTTATTGCACGTCAACTTCCTTATTCAATATAATTCTTTAGTAATTGTTGCCAACGCAATGCAGTAGAGGGTTAAATACATCTAACGACACATCACTCTGATATAGAGTGCATATTCTAAGCCAGATATTTCTTCTGGAGATGGCACATTACTACCCAACAGTGAACACAAGTGGACTGCGCAGCACCGCTCAAGCATTTAAAATGGATACGCTGCAAAATACAATCGTATTATTTAGTCTAATGATAATATTTTAAGCCATGTTATTTAGTAGGTGGCAGTGAACAGCATTTAATTACTAGAAATTGGACTGGTTTTGTCATTAGTATGTTATAGATTCAGTTCACAAGTTAATTGAAAAAAATAAGAAACACACACAAACACACATCAAGGAGGGAGAGTGAAGCAAGAACAAGACAACTCAAGAAATTTACATACCTAATACACTCATTACATTGCAGTCTACACTGCAAATATTAAACTTTTAAATTGTGCAGGCTTCATAAACAACCTGCATGGGCATAAGCAAAATGTGCATTCATTTGTCTAATTAGCAAAAGAAAGACAAGTACTAGAGCTTTTGGACCTGGCATTGTTCCAGCAGACCTAATTTTGAACCTTTCAGCACATTTCTACCAACCAAAATAAGCTTCGGAACCCAAAAGGTTCATTCCCAGGGCAAACGAAAAGAATTCTGTGACATCTGTGACCGTGTCT
>JAOUQT010000011.1:7211931-7224852 GCA_025769995.1 Xyliphius kryptos | reverse complement strand
CTCCATATAATATAATCTATATTTGTTTTTTAGAGAAAAGCAAACAACAGCATAAATGCTTACAGGTAGTCAATATGCTATGCCATCTTCTCACTTCTGTTTAATGCACAGGGATGTGCGATGCCCTATGTTTTATAAAACTGGTGAAAATATGGGATGGTTCGCTAAATATCACCAAGGTTCTTAAAGGCAGGAAGGTCCAGGAAGGAGTTTTTTTTTGTGGAAAAATGTTAGTAGGGGTCTAATTAGGATTGGTGACCTGGGTGGTGCTTTTTATTTTAGTTTTCATATTTTTATTTATATGATTATAAAAGGAGCTAAACCAAAATCACTGTTTCTCAGCAATCATATGTCCAATTAATGCAAAACTAGACATGCTGCATCTAGAAAATATTCTAACAGTGTGCAATGAAAGATTCAGTGACTTGCCAAAAAACATGGCCACCAGTAACCAGTCAATTTTCAGAATTGATCTCATTAACATATTGACATAAAACTTTATATGGTCTTACCAGGTGACCCTTAACTACATGGGTGTAGAATTAGCATGAATGGGGGTGACGTGCCAACATCCAGCGAATATTAAATTGTCTACATTTAACCAATGTCCTCACAGTCACCAACCTCTTATTAACCTAGAAGTACAGAAGTAGTTCTATCAGGTTCTCTGCTAGAGCCCTACCATTCTGTAACACATATAGCTAGTGTGATTGGCATTGCTTTTCCCTGTAAACATGTACAGTAGCTACAAGACACTGTAGCTACGTTTGGTTTTTAGCAGCGCCAAAACTGGAAGCAAAACTTTCCAGTCATATACAAGAATTAATGTGCAATGAGAATTACTGTGCAATGTGGCTGCAATATAGAAGGTGGACAAAAGTCACTCAGTCAAGTTTGTTAATGTAATTATATAAATAACATAGCTACACAACAAACTGCATCTGTCAGTTCTCTTACAGTTTCCTAGAGTTGCATGTCAAATGTCAGTTTAAAATCTCTATGGCAGAGAAAACTGCAGCCTTGTGCAACAATATTATTAGCGTGTACAGACTGTTAAGTTGACATGTCTAACTTTAGTATTTTGGTAACAATTTTCAGTCTAATGGTACTGACATGTTTATTCGGTTATTTTTTATAGACATAAAGTATCATGAGGAAGTTGTCTGCTTTTGAAAGTTTTCCACTTTGCAGTGAAATTGGCAAAATTGTTTTAAATGCAATTACTGTGCAAACATAAATGAAGATGCAAGACAATGCAAATTGACTCAGAATGACTGAAGTAGAGTAGTTTTTTTACTTACTGGCATGCATGTCCTATTTTGTCAGGTGACAGAACCAACACATGCTGTAGCACAGACAGCGATGGAGAGACAGGGTCACATGTGAAGTTAAATGATGCATTGCTACATCTACTTTTATTATTGCTGATGTATAGGACCAGTTTAATTTGGACTATAGATGAAATGAATTTAAGTCTAAAATAGTTATTTGTCAGTCATTAGTTTAATACAAATTTATAATGAAATATTTCATTAATTAAATTATAAATTGTTATTCAGTATAAAAGCATGTAGAATAGCATATGTAGTATATCAGTCCTTTATCTTTGTACCACGAAGCAAATAGAAAACAAATAACAGACAATTTGGAGGGGAATGGCTTCATAGCTCCCACCAATGGTAATAGAAAATGTAGGCCCTTGTAAACTATCAAATTCTCCCACGAGCAACAGTCAGTATATTTTTCCTCAAGATTATATTACACTTCTATAATTATTTCTTGGCTAAAACAATGTAGATCTAAACTTTACACTCTGAATTATAAAAAAGAGCACAAACGCAAACACAACTAAGATTTCGTAATATAAATTCAGAAGTGTCTCCGCCCACTAAATGCTTCGCATTAAAAAGCCCTAATTAATATTCATTAGCCACGCCCACATTTGATAATTTATTCATTTACGGCGCGCCTCAGCGCGCTTCGTCGTCCCCGTGAGCGGTGACGTCACGTGATCTTACCCGTGTTCGTTCCAGCTGACCGTATCCGCGATTCCGCGCTCCCGTTTTACAGACTCGGATGGTTGACAAGACTAAATAATACCAAAACGAGAGAGAAGAGAAGGCAGGGCGACAAGAGGAACAATAAACACAATTTCAAAATAAAAATAAAACGGTGCAGTAGACCATTCCCATACTGAGCGTTAAATGACATTTACAGCATTGGACAACTAACGAGCGGTGCATTTTTTCGCTTGCGCGTTTAAAAATCCAGTCGCAGATATCTGACTCTAATGGACGCCTGTCGTTTTCTGCTAATTCGCTTTTTTTGGGAATATTTCTATCCGGACCCGAAGGAGCCCCAGTTCAGATTGGTGCCAAATGTCTGCAAATAGTCTTTAAGTATGCGAGATTCGATACAGTGCCTGCAACTTTTTGTGATTAAAGAAGACGGAGAAGCGGCTCCGGCGCCAGGTTTAAACCTGTAAAGAAGATGCAGCGTAGTGCTGATGATTAAAGAGATCATTTGCCTGGAATACACTTTTGGGGAATCGTTCTGGATGCAGTTTGAGGTGTAAACCCTCTCCTATGCTCTTATCATCAATGGACAACAGAGTGGTGGAAAGCAATTCTTATCTATCGGTCATTATATTTTTTTTATTTGTGTGATTCAAAACCGAACCCAAGCCGAGTACAGTCAGGCTATGTCCAGACCTCTTTCTCAGCTTTTACCTCCTCCAGATCTTACCTCAGGAGGTAGTGTACAATTTGGCCCTAACACTACATCACCAAATGGGCCCCTTAGCACTGTGGCCAGCCTGAAGTCTCTTCTCCAGTTTCCCGTTAAAGGAGACGGCAGAGGGAAAGACTGCTGTGAGATGATTGGTGAGTATCTCTCTCTCTTTCTCTCTATCTCTCTCTCTCTCTTTTATTAGGTAGGCCCACAGTGTCAATGATATATGTAGTGTAAATAACTAGTAACAGCCAGGGATGTAGCTGCAATCCATAGGCAGTAAGAAACAATTTAGTGTCACCAAACAACGTAATAATAATTTCTGAGGCCCTCCTGTCAATGCTTGGTCCCTAGAATTGCTTTTAATTTCTCCCCCGGCTACCCACTGGCAGCAAGATTTTTTCTACACTGAACGATCACTGGATTAGGAACTAAAAACCAGTTGGTCCAGCTTTTGGATTAATCACAGCATGTTAGTGGAGTACTAACACCATCCTACACATGCAAGTTGACGCATGCCTACTGCAGCAGCTCATTTAGTTGATCTTTCTAATTTGATATTTTTCTCTTGGAACAACCTCATCTGGCTTGGCCGATAGGTGATGTTTGTTGATGGTTCTGCCGTTCTTGGTGGTGCAACTATTGAGAAAACACTGGCACCACACCTCCAGCCTCCAACTATTTGTCCGCTGTGAAAGTAGCTGAAGTCATTCCCTTTACACATAAATGTTGCCTCCTACTGTTAAGTAGACGGATCAACACCTTATATGAAAGACGATTATGACTTAATGCCCGGTACTTTTGATAATATATAAACTGCAAAAGTTTTCCTAATCCAATGATTATTCAATGTATAAACTTATACATAGGGTGAGCCATTTATATGGATACATATAAATATCAATATCCATATATATATATATATATATATATATATATAGGATATATGATATATATCCTAATCTAATGATTATTCAATGTATAAGCTTATACATAGGGTGAGCCATTTATATGGATACATATAAATATCCATATATATCATGTATATATCCATATACATATATATGGCCCACCATATACATATAACACCATATGTGATAATTTTATTGTTTAGTTCGATCAGAACAGGGTGTTTTAGTTGTATTTCCCAATGCTTGACATTCATTGTTTGATGTATAGACAACGACATTTTGAAAATGCTGGTGTGTTTTAAGATTTAAAATGGATCTGGAACTTATATAAAGACACTGCTAGGAAGGATAGCTCAGTTTTTCACATGGAGGTTTGTATATTGGTTCTGGATGCAGAGCTTCTGTGCTCCAGTCTTTATTCAACACCCGCAAATACACCCACACATTCGCTTTTCTCACTTCTCGTCCTACTCCTTTAGAGCCCCCTCTTCCAGTAACCACAGCTTGTTTTATCCACCTTGGTTTATTTCACCTTAATGCTTCACTCATTGATTGTGAATGTTTGGCATTATGGTCAGCATAATTTCTTTTCTTCACCCCTGCAGCCAAGATAGCAGGTTTCTTTCAGCTTGTATAGTTTGTGACACCCACCCTTTATTTAATGCGTCTCTATTTATAGACATACTAGGAATCCTGTGAGATTGCACTGCATTTTTAAGGCTATGTACTATAATCCAAATGAAATCTTCAAAGTCAGGATGTAGGGCTTAGGAAATGCCAGAGACCCATCCAACCAAGCATCTATTTTTGTTCTAGATCAAGATAAACCCCTGGACTCTGATGAGGATTCACTAGGTGGAATTGGCACTGGCGCAAATGGCTCAATGCGCACTACTTCCCAGGCTTTCTTGGGGCCGTTGCTTTGGGAACGCACTCTACAATGTGACGGTGGCTTGTTCCAGCGGCAGTTCATGGACTTGGAGGAGTTCCTGACAGAGAATGGTATGGGTTGCATGCCACTGGGCAACACCTCAGGTGCCCAGGCCCTCATCCCAACGCAGAGCATGCAATCAGCCATTCCGAGCCAAAGCGCCTCACCGTCTCCTGGATCCTCTTCAACCTCTCCTATCTCTTCCCTCTCATCTGCATCTTCATCATCCTCTCTTCTGGGAATAGAAATGCCACCAGTACCAACACCAGGACTGCTGGGAAATCCCGAGTGTCTTCATGGTAAGGATTAGCTTGATTTACATAGAATCCTTAATGCATGCATTGCTGGTAGGTAGTAAGTGTTTTTGCCTGAGGAAATTATTAATGGGTCAAATTTATTTATTTATTTTGGGTTACATGCACAGACAAGCATGTACAATTGAAAACACACCATGTGCTGCCAACTGGATTTTAATGTCACTGAGTTGTTGGATCTGGGAATGCATCCTTTTCAGTAAAACGAATTGTAATGCCATGTAATAATTATAGATATAATGTGGCAAAAGGTTTGTGGACACCCAGCCAAACTTGAACAGATCTTAGACCCTTTAGTGTTATTCCCTCACAATTCATATTTGGTTGTTTAGGGCTGCAGGAAAGCCAAAAATGCCTAGTGAACAGCACAGACATAACAGACAGACACCAATTATCCTAACGAAAGTCTCCAGGATGTGGGAGGAATCCAGAGTGCTAAGAGGAAGTCCATAGAGAAACCTGAAAGGACACAGTGGAATAGAACCCAGGAACTCCTTAACATGAGGGCTCTCTTTTCAGGAAAAAAAAAATGATAACGTTATATTTTAGGTGGCAGCCTGTGTCGCTACAAAAGCAGTCAAGAGATTGGGATGCTCTGTTAATTTATCTCTGTCCTACGTAGCACATGTGTGCAGCCACCATTTGCAATGCGATGACATCGTATGACATGACATGGTGATGTGTCCACAAGCGTTTGGCCATTGAGTGTGTAAAAGTAGGTATATGCTGTCGAACTATGGATGTGGAAGCATGTGCAATGTTCTGAATATAGCAAAATCATTTAATATAATACTAGAGCCTAAAACGAACTTTATGAAGACGCTTGTGTCCTTGTGTCTGAAGTCTGTAGAAAAAAATACACATGCCTCTTAAAGCTTTTTTTAACTGGTAGCTCAAACATTGTTTTTAGTATAAAAACTTGCTTTTTTACAGTCAGCTAGCTCTGTCTTTAAGTTATAGACAGACTCTAGTAATTTTCGGAAATCGATAAATATAAAAGAAACGAGATTGCAGGTTTGGAATTATTCACATAACTACCAATTAAGACTAGTGTAATAACATTACAGTATCTGCTAGCATCATATGAGTTATATAATGTGCAACACCCATATTGAAAAATGTCCTGATTGTATAATCATCCTTAAGCGGAACATAATGGATGAATGGCCACAATCAACCTAAAAAATATCTAAACAAAAAAAAAATCATAGTTTCCTAGTTGTCTAGTTAATGATATAAACATATGCACTTTACAATTTTATTATTCTGCACGTACGTATTAATAAGCTTTAATTAATTCTAGTGAATAGTGAATAGTTTAACTAAGGATAAATTGTACAGAATGGCATTACCATTTTCACCTAGATGCTTGGTGCTAGACAAATAATGGAGGAGGTTGTAGTTTATGGCTGAGACTCTGTGATTGTTTAGAAAAATAATTCAGGAATATGCAAATCACAAGACAGCAAAAATATTTTTCTTGTTATGCCCTTGAGCAAACAACATTTGCGTACTTCCTGTCTTCTGTATCATCCGAAATTAAGATCCATTGGAACAGGATTCCTATAGAAAGGAAAAACAGCTGATGAATAAGGGGAAACAGAAAGGAAAAGGGAGGGAGGGGTAGACTCTAGAAGCATGTGTTTTCTTTGCGTGTTTTTGAAGCTTGTTCCCTTGTCCTCCCTCCTGCTTTGCATCTCACACGTTGAGGCCATGTGCAAGCAACTTGTCACGTGCTGATGCAGAGAGCAATCAGCAGTGAGAGCAAGGGGAAGGGTGGAGCGAACGGAGAGAGGGAGGGCCAAAAGTGCACAAGAGAGTGAGAGAAAATCCCGTGTAGCTATGAGAGATTTCTTAGCCGTTTAAATGTGAGCCTTATGTCATACGTGACAGACACCAAAAACTGATGCACACTAATGCAATGTATTAGATATAATTTAAGGTAACCACAAAACCACGCCTTGAGTTCAAGTACAACCCCAAGTCTAGTGAATTTGGCAGAAAAAACGTATACTATGGTGTGCAAATCCTTTTCAATTCATATTCAATTGAATGCACTACAAAGAGAAGAAAGTTCAAATTCATATACTTTATTGTTTTTTGGAAATATTTTCCTCATTTTGAATTTGATGCTTGCAACACATTCTAATAGAGTTGGGACAGGGGCAAGAAAAGACTAGGAAAGTTGGGTAATGCTAAAAAACACCTGAACACCTGTTTAGAACACGTGTTTAAAAACAGATGATTGGTTATATCCCCGAAAAGCTGGGGCGAGGTTAACCACCTTGTGATTAGCTGGGTAAGCAAATAGAACAATGTTTCTCAACGTGCTTTTCCAAGGAATTTAGAGATTTTATCATATACAGTCCATAATATCATCAAAAGATTTAGAGAATCTGGAGAAATCTTTGCAAGTAAGGGAAAGGCCAAAACCAACAGTGAATGCCAGTGATCTTTGAGCCCTCAGACGGCACTGCATTAAAATCATTCTGTAACAGATATTACCACATGGGCTCAGGAACACATTGTCAGTGAAAACAGTTAATCGCTCCGAGTGCAAGTGCTCCAACTCTAACATGCAATGCAAAGCTATATATCAACAACACCCATAAATGCTGCCGGCTTCTCCGGGCCCAAGTTATCTGATATGGGTTGACGTAAAGTGGAAAATTGTCCAGTAGTATGACAAGTCCACATTTGACATTGTTTTCCGAAATCATGCATGTCGTGTCCTCCAGGTCAACAGGTAAAGGATCGGGACAAAGTGCAAAAGCCAGCATCTCTGAGGTTGTGGGGTTTTGTTAATGCCCATGGCAGGTGCAAATTGCACATATAGGAAGGCATAATTAATGCTTGAATGTACATTTAGGTTTTGGAGCAAAATATGGTGCCATACAAGCAACGTCTTTTTCAAGAACATCCCTGATTATTTCAGAAAGACAATGCCATACCAAATTGAGCTTTATAGTAAAAGAGTGCAGGTACTAGACTGGCCTGCCTGCAGTCTAAACCTGTCTCCCATTGAAAATGTGGGGCACATTATGAAGCACAAAATACGACAATGGAGACTCTGGTCTGTTGAGTCCAAGCAGACAAGAATGGAAAAGAATTCTACCTACAAACCTTCAACAATAAGTGCCCTCAGTTCCTAAACACTTATTGAGGGAAGATGATGTAACATAGTGGTAAAAATTCCCATGTCCACCTCTTTTGGAATGTGCTGCAGGCATTAAATAAAAAAAAAACAATAAAGTTTATCTGTTTGAATGTTAAATATCTTGTCTTTATAGTATATTCAATTGAATATGGGTTGAAAAGGATTTGCAAATGATAGTATTCTGTTTTTATTTATGTTTTATACAATGTCCCAACTCCACTGGAACTGAGGTTGTAGATATTAAATTAATACTCATTGGAATATGTGCATAAATATGTTGTATACACATAGTCATTAAAAAATTTCTCTCCTGCAACCCTTGATGATGTACAATAACACATCCCTGAGTCTGATACAAGCTATATTATTGCATCAAGGTTGACAGAGTAACCGGTTGGCGCAAAGTTTGTGATACCATCCCAATACCTCATGAAACATTTTGTTTAAGAATATTAGAATATAATTACATTCTATATCGGCTGGAAATCAAGGACCGTTTTTGTGCTTACCCTGTAAAAAACAAGTCTTATAAAAAAAAAAGAAAGTGGGGTGTTAGGAGCAAAATGTGCAGGGCAAGACTTCTTTTAGTATAGAGTACAGGTTTATGAATAAGTGAATGATTTGAGGGGTTGCTCACATAGTTGCAAGTTAACCAACCCTTCTGTCCTACCATCAGAAGAATGCTGTGACAATTTAAAACAATTAGTATTACATAATAATTCTCTGCTCCTGTGATGTTGCTTGAAGCTTCTTAAAGCTCGGTGAAAACAATGGCTCTGTACGCACATGCTTTCAATATATATTGTAAAATAAACCTTAAAACAATGATATCATATGCTTCCAAATACAAGATCCTGATAAATAAAATGTTTTAGTACAGCAAAACAAACATGTGGCACTCAGTACAGCAACATACACAGCAGTTGGCCACTTTATTAGGTACAACTGTTCAATATCTAATCAGCTAGTCGCATGGCCACAACTCAGTTCAGTTAGGCATGTGGAGAAAGTCAAGACAACTTGCTGAAGAGCAAACCGAGCATCAGAAAGGGGAAGAAATATGATTTAAGTGACTTTGAACGTGGCATGTTTGTTGGTGCCAGACAGGCTGGTCTGAATATTTCAGAAACTGCTGCATGCAATTTCCTAAACTGCGGCAACTCACAGTGTCATCTTTTGTTTAATTTAAATGAATAATTATAGCAAGCAGAAGTCAAGCTACCGAGTTCACAAGGTTGAGAACATGCTTCATACGCAAGTAAACCTATGTCTTCTGCAGCAGCTACCCTGGTTCACCTCACATGTTTGACGTGCATCTTTTATCAAATGCATGTGGCCGGACCTGTGTGACCTTGTGGTGGATATTTGTTCATGGTGAGTCTACTCTTACACCTCCGTGATACCCACAAATGCAGCTGTTTCTGAAACTATTGCCTGGCTCCAACAATCTCCAAAAATCTCCAGATTTGCTCAATTTACGCATAGCTAGTAAATGCTATGTTCTGGTTATATGAGCCGATTGTGACAGAACCATCGGTTGTTGCACTTTTATAAGTGCTGATATGCCACATGTCAGGTGTTCCTAATCCAGTTAATGTTCAGTTTAACTGAATGTGATTTTTTTTTTGTTTTTTTTACTATCCACATGTGCTGTAATAATTCTACAAACAATATATTCCTTCTTCAAACTAACTACCATTGTGTTTCAAATCACATCCTTACTATTTTAGTGTTACTGAGTATCAACACTACTGAGTTTTCCCATTACAATTAGTGTTGAATATTTCCCATGATGCCTTTAGTACATAGCCAAACATATGTTTTGTGTACTAGCATCCTGGATTTTCTAGATTACTATAGTGGATTTAAGACTCAGCTCATCAGAACAGTAGGGATCTCCTACTTTAGATATTGTATATGGAGCTCTTGAATATGTCACTAAATATTTTGCCCTTAAAAAGGTGGCAGAATAAAATGTTTTGTGCCAGATGTGTCTTTTGACAGTGGCTTGGACGTTTCGGGATGAACATAAGATACGCAGTGAATGTGTAAACAATGCAACTCACGTGACCATTGAGTCTTTATGCACGTGCTAACTCATGCATTTAATTCGAATAAGGCTATATTTTGTGTCTGATTGTTTCGAATCACCCTAGTCTAGTGTATATACACTCACTTGCTCCATTATTAGATACACCTGTTCAACTGCTTGTTAACACAATTATCTAATCAGCCAATCACCTGGCTGCAATTCAATGCATTTAGACATGTAGAGGTGGTCAAGACAACGTTCTGAAGTGCAAACCGAGCATCAGAATCAAGAATAAAGGTGATTTAAATGACATCGAACATTGTTTGACGTTGACAAACAATAATCTCTAGGTTTTACAGAAAATGGTCCAAAAAGGGGAAATATTTAGTGAATGGATGAAAGTACATTGTTTATGTGCATGGTCAGAGGAGAATGGGCAGACTGGTTGAAGATGATATAACGACATCAGTAAATTAAATAACCACTCTTTACAACCAATGAATTTACAATACCATCTTGGTTGAAAGTATTCCACAAAGAATTAAAGAAATACTAATAAGGTTTACTCAATAAAGTGACTGGTGAGTGTAGATTACTAAAGTATTAATACTAAAGTACTGTTGAATGAAAGGTCATAGTTCATGCTCACATCCAAGAAGAAAAAATGATGTTTTCAGAGATACCGAGCTTATAAACATGCAAGGAATTTGGATTTTTATCATTTGTGCTAGATACACTGAACCATCACTGGATTGAGAACATACATATTCTGACCCATGCCAAATGCAGCAGCTCTTTAAGTTTGCCTGGCTGCTATGTGATTATTGGCTGGATTTTTGTCAATGGTTCATTCATTCCTGGCACACCCAAGCTACCAAAGTGATACGGAAACAGCCCACAAATGCAGCTTTTGCTGATACAATGGCACCCCCTCTCTGGTCTACAACTATCTGTCTACTGTAAGAGTCACTTAAGTCATTCTGTTTACCCATAGCTGGCAAATGTTGCCTTCTGATGTGCAGTGGACAGATCTACGTCTTATATGTAAGCTGATGCTTATGTAGCCACCAGCCAGGTGTTCCTATTCTAATGAGTGTTCCAAGTATGCATATGGTACTGAGAGTAAAATTTGTAAATGTCAGTAGTACAGCAGTTGTAGGTTATAAATCTGGAATAAAAATGGATATAGGTTAAGTATTGAAAATTGCTCATCTCAACGCTCCCCGACCCCCCCAAAAAAACCCTAAAGTGCTTGATCTTTCCGAACATTGCCATCTTTAGTAACTCTTATTTTTCATTATATTACTTATTATTAATCAATATTCAAAATGTTTTAATTGTCATGTGTGATTTTTCACAAATATCGTCTAGAGCATTACAGCAGTAATGTAGTAATACAGCAATTAAGGAACTTTCTGTTTGGCAGAACTTTCATTTCCATTAATTTGACAGAGATGGCTTACCGGCTTGACCAGTTTGTTATGTCTTTACGACTGCCAAGTCTGAGCTGGATTTTTCAGCAGGGTGTTGAGACAATTATCAATAAGTGCTCTATACTAAGCAGGGTTGTAGAAGTTCATTTGAACACTGGGTGTGAGGTGGACGGCAGGTCATTGAGGTCCCTATCCACACACTCGAGCACATGCACATGTACATATGCAATTAGACAGTCACTCGTACCTAATAGTAGCTAATACACATAGCATGGTTTTGGTAATTGGGCAGGAACCAGTTAATACAGAAGAAATATGAGCCAGCCTATGATCTATGCTTTGGTGCCACCACATGGTGTAATATGAAAAAAAAAAGGAATTTATGTATTCATTACAGAAATCACTGGCCTGCAATGAAGGAAATAGCTTTGTGCTATACACTGAACGCTCAGTTGATTAGGAACATTACAGTTTGCTTCAATTTTTTACTGATTACAGCTGACAGACATTGAATCAGTTCTGATAGTTTGACTTTCAAATTTGATGCTCACCTCATGGATATTTTACTCATTGTTGCCCACTGTGTGTTTCTAATCTAGTGATTGTTGAGTGCAATTATGAAATGTAATAGCCCTTATTATGGAATATATGTGTAATGTATGCCTTTATTTGTTATTAAATGCATTACAACCATCATGATAAAATAATAATACCCTATATAGGACCAGATATGTAAAAAAGTCATGGGTTTGATAAAAATTGTACAATGGCTTATGACTGACCCCTGGTGCTTATACTGTGTAATTGCAATCAACCTGAGTATTAATGTGATCTTGTAAAGCATATTTACATGTATCTTTTTACAGGAACCTTTAAATTAATAACTGTATAAATGTAATAATACAAACTAACAATTGATCTATTAAAGGAAGATCTTTTGTCCTAAATCTTTTTTAGATTAATCTTTCAAAAAATATCTCTTTATGTTTAATGGCAGCTATTAGATGCATTACTAAATGTCATTTATTCAAGGCTTTTAAATAAATTTGTTTTTGGTGCCAGTAGAATGTGTGTGTGTGTGTGTGTGGGGGGGGTCTTTTGCCCTCTCATGATTGAAAAGAACATTTCTAAGCTTCCTCTAGCATGGCAAAATATCAGTGCACTATAGGCTGCCCTCGTAGGAGTAACAGAATGGAATGAATTTGCAGTGGTGTTTCAATCATGATAGTTAAAGTCTCAAGAACTGTGTCAGATTTTCCAAAATCTCAAAATATATAGAAAACTACATGACCTATAAATTTGTATGTATCCATATCAATGACCCACCCTGTATATAAAAGTGGCTCTTGATACATCACAAAGACTTGCTGTCTTGGTCACAGATGCGCCAACAAGACGTGCACCAACAATTTG
>JAOUQT010000011.1:7190564-7201045 GCA_025769995.1 Xyliphius kryptos | reverse complement strand
GTCAATAGCACCTCTAGAAATATATTTACTGAGAAAAATGGTGACGTGTTCAATACTTATTTTACCCGCTGTATATACAGTAAACAAACTTTAACACGTTGACTCTGTACATTCTCTTAATAAAAAACAGTTGCACTTTTTTTTGCCTATATTAATATTTCATTACTGTTAAAAACACAATATTAAAACAGTATTCACGAAGGGTTGACTGTTGTTTGCAAAAAAATCCTTTTTAAATCCTGTACATTTAAATGTGCACTGTACATTGTTATAAAACAAAATAAAATATTAAGATTAGCAAGTATCTTTAATAGTCAGTAAGAAATCTTTTAAATGTACAATTCATTAACTTGCATGTGCAGCTCTTTTCTGTCTTTCTTTCTCCCCCAGATGTGCTTTACATTTTATTTATATTCTATACCTGTCCACTTGTGCTTGATTAATGCTTGATAACTTTTTCTTAACCCTTCGACTTTTCTAGCACAACACTTATCTGAAGCTGTCTTCCTGTCTGGCAAGATTACCTGATTAATGATTACTGTGTTTTATCCATTACTGACATAGTCATTCTTATATAGGCTGGTGGAGCAAAGGAACTGTCAGAGGCAAACCACTGATCAAATGCTATTTGATTTTCAATTGATTTCAACACACCAATGACACCAAATGTTTGAGTACAATGTGCTAAAATTATGTACTAATATTCGTGTACTTACAAACATCCTTATGATGATCATTTTGACTCATCCATAATTAATCCTACCAAGGAGTTAACTGCCTGTTAGTGACATTTGTTCTAGTGTTGACTAACACTTAATTTTTTTAAAACTAATAAGTTATTTGTTGTTATTTTCCTCCATATAAAACTAACTTATTTACGTTAGATGAGCTGAAAATACATTTGCGCAATAAGCAGTGCTCTGGCACTCGCTAACATCTCACAATTTTAATTAAATTAGACAGCTTAATAAATAAATACATTATTTGCACATTGATCAGTACCACATACAAAATAATGCTTTACATCATGTGCCATCCTACTGGCTCAGATGTACAATAGTTTTAGTGTTTTTTCTAAAATTATATTTAAATAATTATATTTTAATATCTGTACAAAAGCTGGATATATTACTAAACTGCATATTAAAATGATTAATTATTAATAATCAACTTCATGGTCCAATATGAAAAAGATTTGAGGGCACTTTGAGAAACACTGCCCTAACTGACTTACCGAGAGGCTTTAAAACAAGATATATGAGTGAACAAATGTTCTGGTACAGCTTTGTATTTAACTGCTTCCATTTTAATTGTAACAATTTGAAATGAGCTGAACATTAAACAGCATCCTGTTTTTTAGAGTTTGCAAACTTATGGTGAGAAGCAAAGCATGCACAACATGGTTAATTTAATACATGCAAAAGACAACTCTATCAATTTAACAAGGTTAATATTGTAGGCAATGAACAATGTTGATAGTGATGCTTTCATTTGTTGAATGTCAACTAAACATGTTTATCTCTGTCTTTTCTCATTAACAGGGATTCTTCTTGAACCAACCCCGACCAACTCCCACACCTTATCATGGTGGTAAAGCCTGCCGTCTCTCTAATACTGGCTGTGCTAGCATGCAGCGGGCCAACCTGGTCGTCCCCTCCGCTACTGCTCCGCCCCCGGGAGCGAGAGAGGGACTCGGGCGGGGCTTCCGGTGGAGTTAACATCGCTGTGGTCCACTCAGGCTCCTCCCACCTCCCGGAGACGAGTGTAGGGGTTGGGGGCACCGCTGTATCAGCTGCAGGCACATCTGCAGGAACAGGAGCGGGGACAGGCTGGTCGGGACAGGTGGGTGAGAGCGTGATGACACCATGGGGCCCAGCTAATGTCATCTGGCTGGCCGTTAATGAAAGCAGCCCAGGAAGCCTTCTGCTACAACTGTGTGAGCTTCTAGCCAGCACGCCACTACAGGGGCTTGTGTTCGAGCAAGAAAAGCCACCACCCCCTGATCGTGCACCACTGGCACCAGTACTCGAGTTTGTCTCAGCACAGACGGGTGTACCTGTCATGGCTGTGGGTGGTGGAGCTGGCCTGGGGAGAGAACCACAGGTAAGAACATTTAGTACTAAGCTGTGTTTGCATTATTAACTACTGTTGACTCAAAATCCTGGTAAAACAAACCTGTGAGTGTCTGTGAACATATATGATACTTGGTTTACAGTTTGTACATTGAAATCAGGCATTGAAACCTGATTGGCTAACAGTCAAGTTTCATAATACTGCAGTTCAGGTGGTCCTTTCTTAACTACTGTACTTGAGCCAGATCTAATAATGTGCAGGTTTTAATGATACTACAGTGTAGTTGGTTTTTCCTAAACCATTGACTTGTGTTGTTATTGCATTTGTAAGACGCTTTGGATGAATGCTAAATTACTATATGTGAATGTATTTTTATCCAGAACCCAATATACCTTATAAATAGAAAGGTGCAGTAAAGAAAAAATCACACAAGAAAAGCATTTCCTAAACTATATAGAAAGACAGAGCAGAACATAATGAATTTGAAAAACATAGAAATAGTAGAATCTAACTTAAACACCCATCTCTTAATTCAATCTCTCATCTCAAAAAACAAACTGGTGGAGGTGATAATGGTATGGCAGTGTTTTCTTAGTAGACTTTAAAGCTATTAAAGCCAATCACCACTTGAATGCAAGTCTATTTTAGTATCCTGTTTAAGGTGCCCCACTGTCCAGCAGATATTGTGTTTTTCTTTGCTTTAACATGTGCATTTTAACTTGACAATGGTCTGTTAATAGCCTCATTAGTTGAAAGGAGCAGAGGAAACATGTGCAGCAAATAGGTCTTCAGGAACAAAATTGAAAATCTGTGTTCTAACAGCTAACTTTAGCATGATAATGCAGTATTTCACAAAGCAAATGTCATTTCATACTGGTTTTCTTGAACATGAAAATGAATTTAATGTCCTTCCAAAGTCTCACCTATGAATCATGTAAACCAACGCTGCATGAACCAGAATCTTTAAATGTAAATGTTAAATGTATTCCATTAGAATAGACTGGGACCCGTAAGTGTCTATTACAATGTAAATTACATTGATGTATCAGTGGCATTAAATTTGATTTCTTTACTCACGTGTAACTGCAAACAAAATATTTTTAAATGTGGATTAAAAAGTGCAACCAATGTAAATGTTCATATATGAGAGTGTCTTGTTGGGTATTTATATGATTATCTAGCTGCCCATGATTTAATTTTTTGAGAAAATGTCATATTAGGATCTGACGACAGAGAGTTAGTCTATTAGAGGCATCGCAAAAACATTGAAAATAGAAAATTACATCAAATTTAAATGTGATCGAAATGCAAAAAAGCCAAAATATGGAAGAATAATTTATATGTTCACGATTAAAAACAGCCTAGTTCATTTGTGAAACAAATCAGGGTTAGTGTTATGACTTGAGCTTGCATGGCAGCCCCTGTAAGAGGCTCAGTAAACTCTGTCAAGGATGTACATGATGATGAGGCAGCATACTAAATTTAGAGGTTTAAAAGAAATGCCAATATACAAAAAAAATGCACATTTGTTTGCTTTTTTGGAAAATGTAAAAATGTGAGCAACGTGTATTTTCAACCCTAAATGAATCTGATTACAATGTGGATGTGAATAAAATGGGGAGTCTGTCCTCTTTCCCGTCCTCTCTACCTTCTTCTTTACCCTCTACACCACAGACTTCCGTTTATCAGACTGAGACCTGTAACCTTTAGTAATTTTCTGATGTCTCCACAATAATTGGATGCATCATAGAGGGGCTAAAAGATAAAAGCCAAAAAAAAAAAAAAAGTATTTTAAGGCCACTCAAGTCCTTCAACATCTGCTGGACAAATCTCAGGATCTTTTATCTGTCTGTGGTGGCGGGTGCTATCCTTTATGCTGTTACATGCTGGGGCAGCAGGCTGAAGGTGGCCGATGCCAACAGGCTGAACAAACGGATCCATGAGTCTGCTGATGTAATCGTGTAGCTGGACTCGCTGACGGCAATGTTGGAGAGGAGGATGCTGTCTATGCTGAAGGCCATTATGGACAATGCCTCACACCTAATGTACCACAGACTACTAAGACACAGGTGCACATTTAGTTAAAGACTTATTCCACCCAAAAGGCCCACAGAGTGCCACAGGAGGTCATTCCTACCTGTGGCCATCAAACTTTACAACTCCTCACTTCATGTTGCAAGTTATATATAATATATAGTTTATAATACATGCCATACTTAAACATGCTATAAAACATATCATTATCATATATGTCAGGGTCCTACGCTACCCTCGCCATGGACTTTTGTTTTGTTTCTTTGTTTTGAGCTTGTTTCATTGTTTCATTTTGTGCTGCCACAATTAATTTCTGTTTTGTATTAGGATCCTTATTGTTTGCGTCATGTTGTGCCTTCCCCCCATATGGGTTGACAGGTTTGCATAGTTACGCGTAGTCTACGCATCTGTGGGAGTTTAGGTTTGTTTAGGTTGCCATAGCTTTGTTTAGGTTGCCATATTGGTCCACAATTGCACATCCCACACCCTATGTGCAAATCACACATCCAGGTTTGCACATTTCTACATGTCATTTGGATTTGTTTTTTGGTGCTTTATTTGTTTTATGGTTTTTGGTTTAGTCTGGTTATATGGTCTTTATTGTGTTTGTAAAACCCATTTTTGTTTGCCTTATTGAGGAGTTGCTGCCACCTTTTTGAATGGTAGTGTGGCAGCATGAGGTTCACTTTTTTCAGTTAGCTTAATTTTTTTTTTTTATTAGCTAGGCTTTGGTTTTTGCCTGCTTGCAATTTGGCTGCTCTTAGAGGTCTGGATCGTTATGAGTACATTTGGAGAAGTGGTTAAGAATTGGTTTGTTTGGGAAGGGAATTAAATATTCTTTTGTCTCTGATGATTATTCCTGTGATTTACCTCTCTCAAGTTTATTCTCCCAATTTTACTTTGCAAACCTTCCCTGATTTATTGTGCAAAAACAAGTGTAGTGCAGTGTTCTACAGCCACCACCCAAAAACATCTGAATCTTCCTTGTTTTTTGTAATCTTCCACCTTTAACCTATCCTAAGCATGCTGACATTTCACCCCTTAGCATATCTAAGGATAAGTGTAATTGCAGGACTAGGATTAGGGTTAGGGTGAGGAGTCAACCCCCTAGGAGTCAGTGCTGTGCGCGTGTCTGGTGAGGATGATGTGGGCGTGCCTGTTACTGACCCCACCTCTATGAGCTTAATACCTCGTGTGCTCCTTCTGTGTCTATTGAGTTTCTGGGGCTTCATTTTCTGATCCTCCTACTGTTCCTTGTTGATGCAGTAATCCTCCTTGGCTTTGTCCTCTTTATCACTTCTGCTGTCCTGACTTTCCTCTCTGCACTTGCTCATCTTGCACCTCAGTAGAACCCCTTGGTTCCTCTTGCGACTCTTATGGATCGCTCGGTTACCCTTGCGACTCTGATGGATTGTTCGGTTCTCCTCACGACTCTGATGGATCGCTTGGTTCACCCCGCTACTCGAACAGTTTTCAAGGTAACCCTAGTGATTTTCTCGATGATTATGTCTCATTTGTGACCAGGTCAATAATCCTGGTATACCAAGTGAATTATGCCGTGCTCAGTGTGCCCATGAGTCCTCTCCAGCTAGCGTTCGGTTGCGCTCTCTCGCTCTGGACGATCTCAACGATGTTACGGGTTCTTTGTGGTTGTTCCCTGTAATGCTGGTGTTTCTTATGCCCTTATCTTATCTCCCACCACCTACACCGGGTCTAAGGGTTCCTTTAGGACAGAAATGGCCTTCCTAATGAGTTTGTCCCGTTCATTCCTGTCTGCATTAGTGATGCTACTGCACCACGGAAGGCGTGCGAGTGGGCCACCACCATATGGGAGGCTCAGGGCCTGGAATTGAAGTCCTTCACTGCATTTTTGAAGGCATTTAAGGCTATAGTTTGTCACCCAGTATAGGTCACCCGAGGCCGATCGAGCGATTTACTTTACAGTGATTTACTTCAGCACCGGTCCCAATTTCTCCACGATCTCGCAAAATCGTTCATAGTGTATGTGGAACCGCAACCTGGAAAAACTGTACTGTACAGAATGATGAGACAATGATTTATTCTCACAAAGTCACTTCGCAAATTCACAAAACTGAAATTAGAAGGAACGCCGTCAGTGTGGCGCAGAACAGAGAGTCCACGAGGAAGAACGCTGAGTTCGTGCCCCGCTGTAGCGAAGTATTCTGCGTAGGGTGCAGGTGGGAAGATAGGGAGGCAAAGCAAAGCGCTGCCAAACAATAACACAAACTAGACTTAACGCCTCTAAATTAAAAGGACAAACAGACTTAACTCAGGGAGTAACACTGGTAGCGGAAACATGCCAGACAATACCAGGAACTTAGCGTGAAGGAACAAGAAAGGACCAACCGGCAGGGAAGAGAGGGAAACCCAGGGTATAAGACACCAACGTGATTACAAAACAATTCATGACAGGTGTTGGTGCATTACTGGGGTGTGACTACTGAAAACGAAACGGTGAAAATGCACAACACAAATACAACACATAACAGTGGAGGTGGATGCCTTTTGTAGTGGGGTAAGCGTGGATCTTTCACAAATGGTAGCCGGTTTCACTAGTCTTCACCCAATTGCGCATTTCTCCCAAAAATATAATGCAGCAGAGGGCAACTATGGTATTGGGAATAGGGTGTTCCTTGTTATTAAATTAGCGTTAGACGAATGGGGACACTGGTTATTTCAATAATTTTGACCTCCAGATCTTGTTCCGGCCTGGGAGGAAGAAAGGGAGTAAATACTGTTGGGAGTCACTTTGTACAGACAAACAACGTTTTGTAAGTTTGTGTTCGCTTTGCGCTGCCTGCAAAATTCCCCGTACTCTTCCATTTCTTCCAGCAGGTAAACTGTTGCCCCTGCCAGTACCTGATCACATATCTCACTTGACTTAATTACGGGCTTACCACAATCAAATGGGTACTTGGTTATCTGCTCTTTGTTAACCGTTTTTCCTGCGCAGTTTGCTTTTTCCCACTTAAGAGGATGCTGTCCACTTTTCGGACTGCATAATCGCTATTCCAACATGTTTTTACTTTGTTTGTGTTTCCAGAGACTATACTATCGAATCAAGGAGTGCAGTTCACGTCAGCCGTCTGGAGAGCTTTTATGGAAAAGCTGGGGGTCTCTGTTTGTCTTACCTCTGGGTCATGTTTCTTGACCTGGGCAGAGATTGCACAAAATTCTCTTCGCCACTGGCCTTACACTCTATCAATGTGTCCTCTGGTTCCAGCCACCGTTCGCCCGATGGGATCAGACTCCGACCAATTCTCCAGCCGTGGACACCTGGTTTAGCAGCAGAGAGAGGATTTGGTTGCCGGTGCATCAGCATATTGACACCGCTCTTAGACGGCCCAAGCATCAAGCCGACCGGTCACCGATACCGGTAGATGGTACGGCTAAGCCCCCGAGACATCACGTGCAAGCAAGGTGTTTGTAAGTGGCTTCCCAAATACCCAGATCTTTTCCCGATTACCTGTTGCATCAATGAGGTTACTTTTTGCCTCAAGTTGCCTCGTCATGTGCCATATCCTTCCACCTTCCACGTTGCTTGCCTCTAACCATTTGTCTCAGGCCCCCTTCGAAAACACCTGGAAAGAATCAAACTCGGGGGCAACAGACGAGGTTGAGCCCCGCTTCTATTCGGTCTCTTC
The DNA here is from genome assembly GCA_025769995.1 of Xyliphius kryptos. NCBI lineage: Eukaryota > Metazoa > Chordata > Actinopteri > Siluriformes > Aspredinidae > Xyliphius > Xyliphius kryptos. The sequence goes on along the minus strand of JAOUQT010000011.1, from coordinate 7,193,273 downwards.
TCTGCTTGATTCACGCAGACGAAATAAAAGACTTTAATATTCAGTGGAGTCAGAGGGGTTTAGGAGTCAGAGGAATGCAATTGGGTATTCACGGAGGACATACTAGACCAGGAGCAAAAAAGGGAATTCCATCAGAACTTTCCCAGGAGGTCAGCCCCCTGATCCAGAAGACGCCTCGACGCCAAGGCCACCCAAGAGGTCCTCGTCCGACTGACGTAGGACCTCTTTTAAGGAGAGGTAATGTTAGAGAGTCCAGCAACCTAATTCTCCTTTTGCCTAACTTCCTAATGTGACATGCTCCCATTCTCCGGCTTATTAATCACAGGTGCTCCGTATTCCTCTAATCAACTCCCTTCGTCTATTTAAGGCTTCTTGGCGCTCTCCGTCAATGCAAAGGATCTTTGTGTGCGAGTGGCACTTAATGCTATCGGGATTTATTCCCTTTGCTGTGTATTCACAGGTGTTTGATGCCATTTTCATGCTTCCCGCTTCTCCAGGAGTGGCTAGAGCATAACTCGTTCCTTTTGCTGACATCAGAGGTCCGTGACTTGCTTGCTTCCTTGTTAATTTCATGCTATGGAAGTCTGACTAATACAGTTTATACTCTCGTGCCTGGTGCCACCAAGCTCTTCAGTTGTTCTACTTTTGATGGTCGCTATTGTTGTGTTTAATTAAATTTTATTTACTTTTCTCATGGCTAGAACTGGTCTAATCTGCATCTGCTTTACAGAGTGTAACACTATGTAAAAATAATCAGGATTGAATCAGCATTTTTGGTGTGTGTTCTTTTCCTAAATTGTATTGCAATTCTATGAGGTTATTATCGGTGAAGAATGAGGGGGGGTACAGTAATTCATTATAACACATACATGTTGGCTCACGCATTTCAGCAGCTTTTGGTCAATCTCTATGGCTTATACAGGGCACCCACTTTCATCAGGCATAGCTTCGTATCTCTAATCAAAATCAATTACCTCTATCCAGAATGCTATCTTGAGGCCATATTACAGAACATAATTTATAATCAACATCCGCAACAGGTTTACTGCTCATCGGGAATTTGCTCACTGTTCATATTAATATGTATTTCATTTATGGTACATGTTTTAAAATAATGTATTGTAAATAATGCAGTAATACGGATATGAAGCTGTCAGAGGTGGACATTATTGTCAAATGCCACGGCTGGACAAACGGCTCTGCCAGTCTTATTTAAGGACTGGAAATACCTGTTTTATTACTAAAATTTAAAGCATTCTACTGCATGTGACAAATAAACTTTCATTTGATTTGACCTCTAATTAACTTATGTCATTGTCGGCTCCACCTTTCCCTTTCAGCGGTGCCTACACTCCAGCCACAGGTCTTTTTACGTTTTCCCCTGCGCATAAGGATAGGCTTCAGCATCACTAAGATCCTACTGAGTTTAGAAAGATTAGATAAAACCATAAAATGATCATATAGTACTTTATACTAGAGTACATCTAAAATAAAAAGATCTAATGCCTTTTAAGTGTATTTACACATTATAATTCTGAACATCAAAGTAAAAATATAGATTGGTTTTAAAGATGCATATTTTAAATAGGACACAATACCAAAATAATTAATTACTGTATCAATTAATAATTAATGTTTATTATATGTAGTTATCGATATGGCTACCATCTCTAATACTTACATTGCTTGATTCAGACATTCAGCTTTCTCAATAATCCATAGCACTTTTCAAACCTCTGTACACAATTATGCAGTGTGGGTTTCAAGCATTCCTCTTAACCCCTTAAATTATTCATTTCTGACCCTCATGCCAATTCTTTTGTTGCTACTGCTGAGTGCTATTTTGTGATTTCATTTAAACCCACATAACAAATGAAATGCGAAAAGTATATTTAGTGTGATCAGGCTGCTATTATCACTAATCGAAATTTGAATTGATTCATTTCGGATTTAATGAAATGTCTTGAGAGCTCAGTTGTGAATTGTGGTTGTATAGGATATGCAAGCTTGAGCAGGGCCTAAATCTCCCGAGACTCTTCAAAACTACCAACTGGAACAAAGAATAATTATTTAATCAGTTTAATTAACCAAAATTTCTTAAATGATGCAGTTAAATACTTTTACTCACTACAAACTATGATCTTAGTGCAATGACTTGGAATAATAGTACAATAGCTAAAGTAAATTAATGTTATGAAGAATAATACCTTTTTATACTGTTACTTAAATTAGATGGATTTTTTTGTCCCATTATTATTATTATTATTATTATTACATAGTGTTTTAGTAATGTGTGTCACCTCACTAGGAAAAAAAAGAAGAGAAAGACTAGTAGCTTATGTCCATTTGGATTTCCACTAGGAAATGTTAAAACGCTTTCTATGAATCTGGGATTCATAATGCATTATGTGCATTTATTAAGTTTTATAAAGTAGTCATAATGTTTTAAAACATTTGTCTTGAGCCTTTATTTATGTACATAGATGTTCAAAATTATAGCCGTAAATTGTTATAACAACATGACATTGTGCTTAATAACACAACGTGATGTAATGCATTATAATATAATATAATATAATATAATATAATATAATATAATATAATATAATTGTGACGCGGTGGCGTTGGGGGGCGTGGCGCTGATCAGGGTTGATTGGCGCACCTGAAGCGGCTCTGCCTAAATGACTGTGTGCAACCATATAAGCTGCC
>JAOUQT010000011.1:7117519-7134766 GCA_025769995.1 Xyliphius kryptos | reverse complement strand
TTATTAGTGACTATTTCAAGACAGGAACAAAATGTATTACATGGACTGTCGGAGGAGAGAGGAACCTCTCAAATAAATTACCAGGGTCATCCTATATGAGGATGGAACCCAGGGCCTTGCGGTGAGGCAGTTTATCTTTTTACTGTTTACTGTGGTTTAAGTATAATGTATCCAGAAGATATCATTCACAAGTAAAAAAAAACATGTTATTAAACATCGTCAAGTTTCTTTAATCTGTTTTTGTTTATTTATTTAAATTAATATAATTTTACTTTTATATCTCAATTTGGAGCAAGTGGACTCACTTATTCTAGATGCAGAATAATAAATACTGCATAAACACATTAATCAGGTCAGAAGAAAAAACTTTTTCAGGGCTTTTTAGAAGAAGTGCTTTCAAAGGTTTTTAAGGACCTCATGGACAAAGATGTTGATCACTGTGCAAATCTACAAGAAAGCCAGACCAGAAAATGTGTCGCTGAACCAAATTAAATCATGATACTATAGTCATGTGATAAGGCACCCACATTTCAGCATTTAAAGAAATGTAATGACGACTTAATGACTGGATTGTAGTGCTACAAGTAACACTAGACAGAGGGGATTGGAGAAGGCCGAATCATCTATGCAACCAACCATTGTGAAGAATAACGGCCTATGACATGACACAGTCATTACAGATCTACATGCATACAAAGAAAATTGCTTGTGTAAAAATCTTTATACTGTAGAATGTCAAATCAACTGATTGGGAACATTTGTCCTGTGGCATATGATTACTGATAAAGTGGCCCATTAATTATGTCACAATCAACACTCATATAAAGTGTTGACCTGTCCGCTAGACAGTAGAAAGAACATGTACCAGCTATAAGAAAATGGGGATGACCTGAGTATCTTTGAAACCAGTGCTTTACCAACAAATGGATTTGTGGGCTGATCTCATGCTCTGGTATCATACCAAGCGTTGAAAGAATGAGTCTACATGTGTATGTAGGATGTTTACCACCTTGTGTCGACTGTTCTCTGATGTCTGCATGCTATAACTAATCAAAAAAGTTGACCAGCCTGTAATTATCCAGGTGTTCCTCAGGGTATATTAACATATGATTTTCACACAAAAACATTCATGGTTTATTATAAAAGTAAGAAGACATTTAATTACTGTTACTAATTTTATCTATTATAGTAGCAAGGGGATGCAGCAAAGGTTTAATCTGTTATTCTCTTCAATAGAACAGCTCCTACAACATTAACATGATTGTTATTATATAATTTCGTAGATATCTGTTTCATAGAGAGCTGAGTATCTGTATTTAATCTTGCATTATATACATTAGATGTCTTGCATTCTGTAACTTTTAAAGACTCCACTACTTTATGCTGGATATATAGTGCATCTGGAAAGTATTCACAGCACTTTCCACATTTTGTTGTGTTGCAGCCTTATTCTAAAATGGATGCAATTTTTTCCCCCTTCAAAATTTCACCCACAATATGCTATAATGAAGTGAATATTTTTTATTAGAATTTTTGCAAATGTATTAAAAATATGATCATATGTATTCACACCCTTTACTCAATAAATTGTAAAAGCACCTTTGGCAGCAATTATAGTCTCAAGTCTTTTGGAGTATGATGCTACAACCTAGCCACACCTATTTCTGGGCAATTTTTATCAAGTAGAATCTCTCAAACCCCTTCAGATTTGAGGGGGAGAGTCAGTGCACAGCTGTTTTTAAATCTCTATAGAGATATTCAGTTAGGTCTTGCTCAGATTATTCTCTACCTTGGCTGTGTGTTTAGGATCGTATTTCTGCTGGAAGGTGAACCTTCGCCCCAGTCCAAGCACCTTCCCGAGTGGGATGGATACTGTCCCGCCCTAACAGGCCAGTCCGACCCTCAAAATTACCCCAATTATCTATCAAGCCTACATGATTTTCTGAGCACCACTTGGACATCCAGCAGTTCAGTGACCATAACCTGCTGTAAGTTACATCACCATGCCGCATTGGGAGGGGGCCAGAGCAGATTACTTCATCGGACATCGCCTCATAATCTCATAATTAGGAGAGTGCTGCGGGCAGGAGAGTAATCTGAGTGAGTGAGTGAGTGGGTGAGTAAGTGAGTAAGTGCGTGTGTAACCAGAGTTCCAAGAGCCCTCAGGCTTTAGCAGACGGGACACCATTTACTCATGACCTACATAATCCTCTTTATCCAATGTCCCACATCTGTGATGTCATACATTAAATAATAATCCTGTGACATAATGCAAACACATTAACACTGAAAAAAAAAATCAACAAAGCCTAGCAGCTAGTTTAATGCACTCTAGGAATGAACCAAGCATTAGGAAAACCACTGGGAAGGTTTTAAACATATCAGCAAACACAGTCCAATGATAAGCACAAACATATTTTGATGACATGAACATGAACATAAGGTACTGATGAAATCAGAGATGATGAATTGAAACCTTGCTTGGGACTGATTTAATAAATAATTAAATACATTATATTCAATTACACACAGTACATCTGTACATATATGAAAGTATGTACCTGTTTGAAGGGACGGAGGTAAGTGAAGAATGTTGACTCAACATTGCAGACAAACATCACAAAACAAGGAAGGCATGTAACATGGCATAGCAAAGGTGCTCAGTCTTAATTTTAAGCATTTTCGCTACTACAAACGGATTCCAAAATAGTTGGGACAAAGTACAAAGTGTAAAATAAAAAAGGAATGCAATCATTTACAAATGTCAAAAACTGATATTGTATTCACAATAGAAAATAGACAACATATCAAATGTTGAAAGTGGGACATTTTGAAATTTCTTGCCAAATATTGGCTTATTTTTAATTTCATGATAACAACACATCTCAAATAAATTAGGATGGGACAATAATAGTCTAGAAAAGTTAAAGTTACAAAAAGGAACAGCTTGGCATTAGGTCATTAACATGACTGGGTATAAAAAACTTCTTGGAGCAGCGGGTCTTAGAAGTAAAGATGGGAAGAGGATCACCAATCCCCCTAATTCTACATTGACAAATAGTGGAGTGATATCAGAAAGAAGTTCGACAGTGTAAAATTGCAAAGAGTTTGAACATATCATCATCTACAGTGCATAATATCTCTGTGCTAAAGGGTCACATCTGGAAGGACACCTTTAATGCTGAAAGATATATCCAGGTACAGCTAGAGAAACAAATGCTCCTATCCAGATGACTTCTCTTTCAGGGAAGACCTTGCATTTACCAACTTTACAACACCAAACCAGATACTGCACCATGGCTGCATAGAAGATGGGTCCGGTTACTGAACTGGCCAGCCTCAGTCCAGATAAAAAACATTTGGCGCATCATAGAATGGAAGATACGACAAAAAAGACCTAAGACAGTTGAGCAACTAGAATCCTACATTAGACAAGAATGGGTGAACATTCCTGTCCCTTAACCTTAGCAACTTATCTCCTCAGTCCCCCAGAGAAAAGGGGATGTCTCACAGTGGTAAACATAAAAACAAATATAGTACAATACAATTACTGTACCGTACACACCAGGATTTGAAATAAGTGCAGGTTTATTGTAGCACAAACACAAAACAAACATCTCAAATTATCAAAGGAGCAAAGCAAACCTAATTGCATGGCCAGACTTAACAATGAACAGACACTCAGAAGAAACAAAATGCACTAACTAGGCTGAACTAGAGGATTACTTCTGCTTGGCAAAGACTGCACACAAAGCAGACACATTAAGTGCACACAAAACAAATGGCATGATAATAAATATACTAAGCAGAACATGGCATAGCATGCTTTATATAGCAAGATTGAGAGGCTTTCTTATGTAGCTGATTAAGGACAGATTGCTTCTGATAGCTGAGGGGTTATGGGTTCTGGGAGTTGTTTCCCTCTGTAGTTTTTTGGTGCTGGTTGTGACACATGGTGCTGGTTCTTGGTGCGCCCTGGTGGTGGAGGCTGAATTATCATTTTGGCATATCATGGTGGCAGAAGGTTTGATCATTGAAAACAATGGCTTCATCCTTTTTACAGACATAGTTACATTAAGGATCTAAAAAAAAAACAATGAAATTTAATGAAATTTAAAATTTGTCTAGCGTATAATAAAAACATGTATACTGATGATTGATTTATAATATTGTAATATTGTATGTATACTAATGATTTATATTATTTTTAAAGTATGTTCCCAGCCATAAGAAGATAATTTGGACATTCTGTTATTAAATCAAACAGCCACGGAAAATAAACACTTGCAAAAACACCAAACTAAGCTGGATTTAAAGGGATTTTGTTTTATACAGTATTTATTGCAATCCCTTTAGAATGTCCTATATTTTTACATTTTAAAACCTAAAATCTTAGATTATTTTTATTGCTTTAATTTGTGAAAGATCATATGGAGAAGCCAGAGGGCTATTTAAATAATTCTATGTAGAAGGATAAGGCCAAAATATATATATTTTTTGGTTTAAATAAGATATTTTATGGTCATATAAAGCAAAACACTATATTCCAGTATAATAGCCTTACTCTATCTATAAAAAATGCTGGTAATATAATGCTATGGGATGTTTTGGTGAATCTTGGATGGCGTTCTCTCATTAATGGAAAAAATATTCTGAAGTACATGTCAGGACATAATCCATGCAGTAAATCTGGAACCCTAAGCACACAAGTCATTCTAGCTATAAATAGTTGAAGAAGAATATAATGTACAGTTTTGGAATGACCAAATTAATGTCCTGACCTGTTGTGTAAAGAGGTAACCCCTTTGTGCAGAGAGAATTTCAAGCTTTCAAGTGATTTTTACTAATTCACTTTAACATTAGATATCTACAGATGTACATATTCCACAATGATTGTTCATTGCTTAAACTGAAGTAAACACTTAGGACCAACTATTCATTCACACCAAATCATTTAATTTTATAATTTAGCTGAAATGTGTAAGAATTATGCACATGAAAAAGTAATAAATACAAAGAATAAAAAATAAGCCATTAAAAATCAGCCATGGCCTACATTTGACTAACTTGTACAAAATTTGTAGTAATATAATAGTATAATATATACTGGTATTTAGGAGATATGCATCAATTTCCAAAAAGTGCACTTGTGCATTAAAACTCACCAAAATAATTCGGTCACTTTACATCATGTTTGTATTTTTTCTTTCACAATTTCTCACAGAATAGACAAATATAAGTTATTTTCAGACTAATATAATTATTTATGAGCAAATGCTGTACTGTGTGTCATAGAACATTATTACAGTTATGTAAACAAAGACGAGCAGGCATGCAGAGCACACCCAAACTATACTACATTGTGCCTTCACCTCCCACTTTCAAACTGCGTTCAAGCTAAACAAATTATATATTTGCTTGTTTGTTAGGATGAGTAATATTAACTACACTGTCATTTGAAATAATTGAAATAAATCTGTCAATTTATTTCCACGAACATATTTTTCATTGCGGGGCGGTGGTGCAGTGGTAGTGCTATTGTCTTACATCAAGATCTAAATACATGCCTGCTAGGTTCATTGGTGTCTCTAAAGTGTCCCGTAGTGTGTGAATGTTTGTGTGTTTATGTGTGCGTGACGTGTGATGGATTGGCGCTCTGTCTAGAGTTGTTCCTGCTCTTGTAGCCAAAGTTGCTGGGTGGGCATTGGCTTGACCCAATATGGATTAAGCAAAAGAAAATGGATAAATGAAAGAATATATGAATGAATGAATGAATACATATTTTTATTCCGTGTTCAGTTGGTTAATGTTATTGTTTTTTCTTTTTTACTTTACAGTTAACCAGGGGTCATGTTTCATGTGATTATTATCTTGGATAGAAAGATGTAAATGCATGTGGCATTTCTTCCATCAGTGCTCTTTTCTGTATTCTGTGTATTGTCTGTTATTCATCATCAGACTGGAGCTTTAATCTTCAAAACACTCTCTGCCAATCTGTTTCAGAGGTTTATAAAATCTACTATTATTTCCATCCATTTTCTTCTTTGATATGGGCTTTCTTGTCTTTCCTTTTGCAGAGAAAAATGTCATCTTCTAATGAATAAAATATTTTTACATATTTTCCTCAAAAGATCATCCTAAATTAATTCTGTTTCTTTACGCTTGTGTACATTTAATCTATTAGACTCTTATGTATCTGGCTATTTTCTCTTCTGTTTTGTTTGTTTGTTATTTTTCCAGATGAAATTGACATGCTTGAACGCCTTTGGCTGTCTGGGATTTGTCATAATGATAAGATTGAAGTGATGAGTTCGAAACTGGACATAGACAACATGGCCGGAGTCTTCTACATGCTCTTGGTGGCAATGGGTCTAAGCCTGTTAGTCTTTGCCTGGGAACACCTGGTTTACTGGAAGCTCCGCCATTGTTTAGGACGTTCAAAGGGACTAGACTTCCTGCTGGCCTTTAGCCGGGTTAGTGAATAAAGACTGTCATTATTATAATCTAAAAAATGTTTACTCAGGATGTGTGTAAATGCAGCAAGCAGACTTTAAAACCAGTATAAACTGGAATTATAAAATGAGCACTAAACTTTCTTCATTTATTATCACTGGCTAAAGACTGATCACTTCCACATTATGGTAGATAAAAATAAAATTAAAATTACATTATTGCTGTACAATGAATGACATTTTATTTTGTGATGTCTTGCATCAGCTAATGGAAGGCAAATTTAACCATTTCTTTTCTTTTTCAGGGAATGTACAGCTGCTGCAGTTTTGAAGATGAGACAAACCCTATTGGTAGCCAAACACCACTTCCACAATACCATCCCATCTCCACTATGCCACCTCCTCCTCCACCTCATATGGTCACTACAAATGTAGCCAACACTTCTATTATAACATCACAGCAGCAAAAAGTTCACCAGCAACAACAGCCTGTGTACAATGCGCTTCTTCCTGGACCTTTGCCAACAACTGGACATTCAGGCATGGCACTTGGGCCTTCAAATAGCCCAATTTTGGGAGCACCCATGCCATGCTCCACGTTTTTACCTCGTCATGATCGACGACTAGCAGTAGTGGATCGCTGGACACGTACAAAAACAGTCCCTGAAAAGACAAGTGCCCTTAACAGTGGGATTACAGATGTTGCACAATTCCCACAGGGTTTCCCTCCACAGTGGGCTGTAGTGGGTGGGGGAGAAGGAGGTCTGGATGAATATAAAAGATACTATGGCCCAATTGATCCAGAAGGTTTAGGAGTCTCTGGAGACCCACAAATTTCCCAAACTCCAAAAAATGCACACCAAGCAAAGTCCCTGGGAAACACAAGGCTGCCACAGAAGAAACAAGCCTCTGGGCATATACCCTTAAACCAAGCTTTGCCTCATTCTTCTTCACCACAGCAGTCTTTCTGGAAGAGAAGCAGCCTTTCGAAAAGAAAAGGCTCTGCAGGACCCCTATATGAAAACATCCTTCCTTTGGGACGGCGAGGTGGGGGCAGGTATGGAGGGCGGGATGGAGCAGGAAGGAGAGGTCGTCGTCCTCCTCCTTTGCCCCTTCCTATGCCCCTTCCTTTCTCTTCCCCCACCCAAATTCCTCTTTCACCCTCATCACCTGTGCACTACATTTCCACCTCTTATAGCACATCAAGCTCCTCCTCCACCTCGTCTTCTGCATCAGTCTCAAGATCAAATTCGCCTTCTTATTCAAATTCATCATACTCATCCTCACAAAGTTTTAAATACAAGGCAGGTGACAGAGATGTATATGATGACTTTGACACAGATGAGCTTACAGAGGAATCCAGCCTTCTGTTGGGTAGGAGAAAAAGTCATTCGCACATGTCATCTCGCTCCCTGCCCTGTAGTCCACCTCCACCTATACCACCACGTAAACCTTGCCCACAAAATGAACAGATGAGAGACAGTGCAGCTAGTCAGCTGGCACAGTTGCAGGAGTGGTGGGCTTCATGGGGGGAAAAGGAGAGAGCAAGAAAAGCAGGTAGTGGGAGAGGTAAAGGAAAAGAATTGAAACAATATTATAAAGAGAGAGAACGGGAGAGAAGAAGAAGGAAGAAGAGTCGAAAGAAAAAGAAAAAAGGACAGCGAGAAAGAGAGAGGGAGAACAAAAGGCATAAAGTAAAGAAAAAAAAGAAAAAGGATGGAAAATCCAGGAAAAGGGAGAGGGAAAAGCGATCTGGTCAAGACGAAGTTGATGATAAAGATGTATTTGAAAAAGGGATAGAACAGAATCTGCCTTCCTACTCTGAACTCAGACGTAGCTCTTTCCAAAAGAAAAGTGAAAGCTTTTTGCGCAGTTATGACTGGGAGATAAAAAGAGAGGAAGGAAAGAGGGAGAGTGATAATCAAAATTGTGCTGATGAAGAAGGAGCTAGGAAAAGAGAAAAGCACCACAGGAACCCTCAGTCGTATCATCATTCTAGGCCAAAGTCTAATAGTAAGCAGTCTCACACTTCAAGTAAATGCTCAGCATCAGTTAAATTTTGGGCTGGTAGGAATACGCATTCTGAATCTCCCTCTTCTTTTCTTCCTCTTTTTCCTCTTAATTATAAAAGAACACTGTCCTTTGGGTCTGAAAGAGAGGAACTTGGGAAAGGAGGTGAGATTCGTCCACTTTTAGGAAAGAGTGGTAGAGGTAAGACCTACTCAAGAGAGGGCCTGGAATTTCATGAATGGGATTCGGAAGGGGAAGAATCAGAAGAGAGAGATACAACTGAACAAAGAAGACGAAGAAAGGAAAGCAGAGTAATAGAATCAGAATCTGAACGAGATAGAGATAAAACTGTTGATATCTATACAGATGATGAAGGTTCCTCTGGTGAATTTGGCAAATTTGAGAGATACTGGGAGGGGCATGAAGGAAGGGCTGTTGGAGGCATTGGGGGTGGAGGCTGGTTTTTTGGTACATATCCTGCTAGGGAGAGAGGGGCCAGTGTAAACAGTAAAGATGATCTTTATATGGGATTAGGAGGTGGGGAAGGCAGCTGTGGTTTTGGTGGAGGCTCAAGATGGGGGTCTGGAGGTTTAGGATCAATTCAATGGCCACCATCACCTTTGACTCCTCCACCCCCACGAAGATACTGGTCAGTGGACAAACTACCTGTGAAGACTGAAAAGAAATCGAAAAGGAGATCACATGAGAAAAGCGAATGCTATACTGCCTGCTCCTGCCAGTCGCCTCATCACTATAAGTGGAATCGCGTGACCTCTCGTAGCCAAGAGGATCTGCTGCCGCACTGCCAGAATTTCAGCAGCATCAACCGGCCCAAACGGCAGTCCTCCAAACCTGATCAAGCTCCAGGCCAAGTAAAATCTGAAAGTCATTCAAACCTCAGTGTTCACCGATCACAGCGTTCCGAGAGGTCCAGAGAGTTATCATCTCCGCAGCCTCTAGCAACATCTCTGCCAGCTCCAATGGCTCCAGCTCTTTCTGCACCTCCTTCATCCTCACACCCGGCTCATGTTCCTCTACCTACCTCCTCCTCTTCTGTTTCATCACCATCAGCCATTTCGTCCACAACTGGTGCCCTGCAGCAATCATCTATGTCCTCCTCCAGTGCCAAGTACCAATACCAGAGACTGTGTTCAGTGCCGCAGCCACAACGGTACCAATCACCACATCTCCCCTTCAAAACCAAGAGTTTGTGCTCACGACGAAACTCTGCTCAGTTTTCCAGCGTGGAAAGTGAAGTCTAAGGGATATAATCGAATAGATACATCGAAAAGCATATGGCTCTATTGCTCTGACAGAATATAGTGTTTGGCCGTTGTGGTGCTTGTGGACTCAGGTGTGACCCTCGGATCTCAAGGAGTGATTCAGAGGCAGAAATCTTTTAATAACCCCATAGTGCTTATCCTTTTTTGGGCTCTGTTTAAGCTTTAAAGTATGACATTGGTGTTGCATTTGTGTTTTAAGGGATGCATTCATTATAAAAATGGTAGCAGTTTTTGATCATTCTTGATACCCTAAAGAACATCTCCCCCTACCTCCACAGTCTCATATACAGTATTTTGTTTCACTTTTTGTTTATTTTTATAGCCGTGTAAGTCAGCTTTTACTGATCAGCGTGTAACTCGTTCGAACTTCTGAGCTTCTGCACAGTCTTATCATACTTAGAGCTCAATATTTTCCCTTAAGCAATACATAATACTCATCTATATGTATATGCGTCTATTTTGTGGTTAAGACTTATTAATTAAGAAAACATAAGCACTGTGCAATATTATAGTGAGGGCACACAGAATTTCAACTACCTAAAAGTGGCAGCGCTTACCCTCACGACTGAATGTACACGTTGCCATAACAAGAAAAAAAGTGCTGCAACCAAGAAACTAAGATTATGCTCAGCCTTTGAGGGAAATCTTTACATTATTAATCCATTGTGTATGTTTTGGGTTTTAAAAAAGTGCAAAAATGAAAAAGCTAGCCATAAGGAGCGTTGTACCATCAATCAGATATGAGTGTCAGATTTAGAATGTTGTTATTTTGAAGGAACTAAGCAAGAGAGCACTGTTTACAGCTAATCACTGTGTTTTTTCTTACTGTTCTGCTTTGTCAGTTAACTAGTTATTGTAATCCATACTTAAGGTGGTCATGCAGACTATAGCAAATGTGAATAATAATCAGACACCAATTAATGATTTTATCAAGATTCTATTGGTCACTTTCCCAAAACGAAGCTATAGATCAGAACCCTAGAAGAAGTATTTAGTTTGTATTTTTATTTTTTGATTGCTTTGATTGACCATGACTATTATAAGGGCATCTGCTTGTTAGCACAAGGACTGAGTCAAATATGCACCTACATTTTTTTTATATCTCTTCCAGAATTATATACATTCTATACTGAACAGTCACTGGATTAGGAATACCTGGCAGGTTGATTTCATGTCTATTGCACAGCAGAAGTAAACTTTTAAATGCTATGGGTAAACGGACAGATGGAGCCCCGAGGAGTGGTGTCAGTGTTTCAGCAAGAGCTACACTTGTGGGCTGTTCATGTACCATGGTGTCACGAATGTATCAGGAGTGGAGGATCTATCAAAAGATTCCACATGAAGGTCACACAGTGATAATCTGATCGGCGGATGTGGAACTAACTAGATGAAACGGAGGAACTGCAGCAGCATGTGTTGACTTGGGTATGGAGGATGTTTATTGCCTTGTGGAGTCTGTTTCCTATCTGTAATTAATTAAAAAGTTGGACCAACCCCATTATTAGCCATATGTCACTAATCCAGTGAAAAGTAATTCTAAATATCTCTAAATTGTAAAATTTGTAAAAGAAAAGATTTGTTTTACGAAACCTCCCCAGACGTTGTTTGCATAATTGACCCGGTCCTAATCTTAATTAACCCAGCTTTTTATTTTTGCGCGTGCTTGTGACTGTATCTGAGCCATACTAAGCTTATCTACTTTATGCTGAGCTTTTCAAAAATCTTGTTAATTAGATGATATATTATTGTATATTGGTAAAGAGCTGAACAATGTTGATACTGTGCGCTGAACCTATGATGACTGTGATGTACAGATAAAGAGCACAGTAAAATGTATTTTAAATACTTTATAGCCAGAATCGGTGACACATTACTTGAACGTCACAAAATGTCCTCTAATGTCATATGCATCGCTGTTCTTGACACGGAAATTCAACACACATCAGCGTGTGCGTACAAACATCGTTTAATTCCCGTTTAGACCGGTGTGCAATACTTGTCAAGATTTCTTTATATATACATGTAGATGTACCTCATATATGTATTTGTGAAGTTTAGACAGCAATAGAGAAATATGTGTTCAGCATAACAGTCTAACTGAAGACAAGATTATCAGTTCAGTCATGTCTGTTATCAGATTTCATATACATTATATATATATATATATATTTCCAAAAGTATTTGCTCACCCATCCAAATTATATTCCATTCACTTCCATGGCCACAGGTTTATGAATGCTTCTGAATGCAAGGCATTTTGACCCCTTTCTTTTCCAACATGACTGAGTCTGGTGTGGATGAACTTAACTGGCCTGCACAGAGTTTTGACCTATTTGGGATTAATTAGAGCGGATACTGAGAGCCAGGCCTTCTCGCCCAACATCAGTGTGTTACCTCACATGCGCTTCACACTCCTAAACCTTGTGGACAGTCTTCCCAGAAGACTGTTCCAGCTGCAAATAGTGGACTGATGTCATATTGAACCCTATGATTTGCTCATGTGTGAGTCAAGGCAGGTGACCAAATACTTTTGTATATATACGTATATATATATATATATATAGTGTTCCACATCATAACACCACAACATTGTAAACATTGAGTTATTATGGCTTATGCTTTATGTCACGTAAAAGAGTTTTATGTTACTAATTAATGTCACTAATTAATCTTAAAAATGCATTTTACTCTATTTGTCTGTTGTGTTGATAGTGTCTACTTATTTACTCTTGTATGTGTATATATATATATGTATTTATATATATACACATACATATATGAGACCTCTATTCTATATCTTCGTCTGTCTTCTTTTGTCTCACACTCACTGATATCAGAGACAAGTGTCATACTTTGTTGCAGTGAGCCATTGACTACTACTATGAAAAAAACAATTACAAACAATGTCGTGTACGTGTTTTGTTTGTTTGTGTGTGTGTGTGTGTCCAGACGACCACGTCACTGTAGTTTGGTTCTGATGAAGGAAAAATAATATTTTTGGAATAATAAAACTTGCTCTTTAATGAACATGAAGTTCATGTTGGAGTCACAGGCATTTCTCAAATTGATTGGGCTTAATAAGTACACACTGATTTCGAGAATTGAGAGTGTGTGTGAGTGTGTTTTTGTGTGTCTGTGGTTCTCTCTGTGGCTTGTTGTGTGAGTCTTCTCAGCTACAAAGCATTTTACTGAACATACCCATATACACGAGCATACATACACATGCACACACCACAAACACAGTGCTGCTCTGTATTACTTTAAGATGTAGCTGAGCAGCGACACTTTTGTTAAATGCCACTCTGTGCCAGGATGGCTGTGCCCCTGTGCTACTGTGTTAGATTCCTTGTGCCATATACCCCACTCTGGGGGAGACACATGGGTGTGATGCGCTGGGCCACTGAAGCTCTTGTAGGAATATACTATGCTGTGCTGCAAACAGTAACAGAATAAAAGATTTTAATACAATAAATGTCTGATTGGTCAGTTTTAATATTACTGTGTGAGTGAATGTGTGCTAAAAAGATAGTTGGCAAATATGTTAACATAGACCACAGCCTGGATTATTATGCTTATTCAAACACAAATCCCCCAAGCACAAAGCAAGCATGGTCTATACGTTGGTCTTTTTCTTCATGCCCACCCTGTGATTTATTGATCAGATATATTGCAAAGCAATATAGAACCAGGGCTACCTTTTATTCAAGATGGTCTAACTTTATTTATCTAAGAGGAACGCGATCTCATCTTCATACCTGACTAATCCTGATCAGGGTCCGATGTAAATTTGCTGCCTAGCCTAGGACACATGCTCTCACACTATAAGCACAGTATAGACATCAGTTAGCCTAATGCATGTCAGTGGAATTTGAGAAGAAATAGAAGCATACAATGCACACCCACACAGACATGACGAGAACATGCACATTTCAGAAAGAAAGGACCTAGAAACTTGTCCTATCTAGGAATGTAACGCTATCAACTTCTTTTAGTGAGGCATCAGCTCAGGAGCAACAGGGGGAGAAACAGCTCAGGGGGAAACAAAAACACAGGGAAGAACAAACTAATCTGACACAGAAATTATTCAGGCTGTCAAACCTAGTGCTACCTCTAGCTGGCAGCAAATTGTACAGGGTGTGACAGAAGCACGTGGAGGAAGCCCATGGGAACAAGGTAGAAAATGCAAACTTAACACAGATAAAAACTCACTCGAGAATCAAACCCAGGACATTCTTGCTCTGAGACAGCAGAGCTACCATATTTTATACCTGTTTATTTTAATCCTAATAAAATGTACTTAAGATTAATATTGTAGACAATTATAATACATTTCATTTTTCCCTAATAATTAATTCATGAGCTACAGCTTAGTATCAGCAAATATCCAAAATCTCTACAGTATATCCACCTCAAATGCTGAATATTATTTTTTGTTCAGCTCAGATGGAATTCATATTTGGGACAGACACTCATCAGTTGTAAATATAGACCAGTGTCTGCCTCAAATACCTGGGCCATTTAGACACAGTAACTCAATTCAGGAGTCTCAATTCTGGAGTCAAATCATGAGCTCTGCCTCATTCCATAACATAAGACTTCACTTGACTTAATAAGTTTGAGGTTGTAATAACAGGTATAGTGTAAATAGAATTTAGCAAAACAAAGAATGTAAACTATTAGTTGCATTAATGTGTTCATTATACTAAACATTACACTCAACAAAAATAAGGCCAACAAAAATAATTAAGGCAACACACTACATTAATCATTTCGGGTTGTGCAACTTCTAATAGAATTGCTTTGAACCAACACAATTTTCTAAGCAGGGTGCATTAGCATTTCAGCTATATCAGAACATGTTTTTACATAACATGAATATAAAACTGTTAGCAGGAAGGAGTGTTGCCAACTTAGCGACTTTGTCATTATATTTAGCGACTTTAAAGTGACAAGCGACAAATCTAGCGACTTTTTGTGGTGTTATTGGAGACTTTTGAAAACTCACGAGATGAACACACGAGCTCTTCAATTACTGTCGTCAGCGAGCAGCGGGTGCTGCCGTGAGCCCAGTCCCACTCACAGTGCAGTCTCACAGACAGAGCAGACCCACACCGCTCCATGGTCACACTGCAAATGAACTGCGCATACATACCCAAAGCCCAAATTGTTCATTTTATATTTTAAGCGCCGTTTCTATCCGTAACACTCATTAAATAAGCCGCACCCCTTTAATCCAGGGGTGCTTTTAAATTAGGGCCTTGGCTACTTGACCGATTTGCAGACTTGATGGATAAGCACTATACTCGTAAATAGCTTCTAACAGTTGTCCAAGAATATCTGGGAGTAGTTGGATGAGGTCTTTGCCACTGAGAAAAGTCCCACTCTTTGTAAGCTTTTCATTGGCTGCCTGAAGTTAAATCTCTGTGCCAGAAGAAAAATCAGAAAGCCAACACTGTAAACGCTGACCAGGACTATTTTTTAGTGATGACACAGGCAGAGTGTCACTGCTTGAGGCAGAAGAGGCACACTGTTCTTCAAAAGATTGATCAAAAACAGAAGCAGAGCTGACTTTCATGTTTGTCACATCAGTTAAAGTCAAAGTTACTACAGGGGGATCCAAAATATGCACAACCTTGATTGTGTCTTTATCCTTGATACAAGTGGTTGAAGATAAGGAGACATATTCATTACCAAATTCTACATCCTTATAATGCAGAGTGAACTCACTAAAACCAGCCTTTAGAAAGCACAAGCCAGTGTATTTCTAGTTCCGGTCTCAAACCCGGGTAAATGGTGAGGGTTGCATCAGGAAGGGCATCCAGTGTAAAACATTTGCCAAATCAATTCTGCGAGTTTTTCAGTGATGATTGACTTGCTGTAGCAACCCTTTGATGAAGGGAGAGGCCGAATGACAAATAAGAAGAAGAGTATTAATAATATTAATAATATTAGTGTATTATCTTCAAAAACATTTTAGTAAAGAGATAAAGTCTTAAAAAGATACTTGAAATGAGAAAGAAAAGTGAAGAGTAAGTAGTCAAGATTTAAATAGGGATTTAAAAAGGCAGCGCAGGTGAACCTAGGCACAGCAAGAAGATTGGTACCTAAGGACCATTATTCTCAAATGGGGCTTACATAATGAAATAACACTAAAATTCACACACAGTACATATTACAATAGAATGTACATTTTGACATTACAGATTACTGTGCAGCTACATCCGAGCAAGCTGAATTGTGTGTTATTGTGTGTTACAGCAATTTAAAAATAAAAGTAAAAAACTAGTATCAAATGAATGCGTGCAAATGTGTACTTAGATTAAAAAAGCACACTTTTGCTGAACATGGCAGATACGGGAAATTAAATGGGTGAGAGTAGAAAATACAGATAAACACTGGTGAGACATACAAATGTTTTTGTATTGGTAAATCTAGCAATCTAAATGCAATTTTTTATAGCTTTCACAGACATTACAAAGAAACGAAAGTAGCTACAAGTAATCCGTCATTAGGCCTCAATATGATCACTAATACAAAAACTATACTGTTCAAGTAATAACTGTTCAGGTATTTGTTTAAATCACTGTAATTACTTTCTCAAATCTTTCACCAATATTCAAGTTATTACAAGTTATTTTTTTACTCCACATTAAGAGAAACCCACATTGGCACAATGGGTAGTATACCTGCCACTATGTTTTACAGGGGAATATGTAACAGGACATACATTATATAAAAACTAAACTTTTGCAGTTCTAATTGAGTTTAAAGTAAGTATTGTGTGATTTTGCATAACATTTTGTGGCAGTGATTTAAAATGTGCTTTTGGTTGTTAAGTGTTTTTTATTATTTAATAATAATGATGAATATGTACATATGCAATGCGGATTATCCATGAATGACTGTGTGACTATTTTAACAGTCATTTCATTTCCTCAAGTTCTATTTTTGAATCTTCAATTCAATTTAATTTTATGTATAAAGCGCTTTTAACAATAAGCATTGTCCCAAAGCAGCTTTACTGAAAACGTTTTATCCCAGATGAGTAATGGTGGCAAGGAAAAACTTCCTGAGTAAGTAAGGAAGAAACCTTGAGAGGAACCAGACTCATAAGGTAACACATCCTCATTTGGGTGATGTGATGCAATCTGTATACATCTAATACATAATTCTATAACTAACTGTAATATGCACCTAGTGAAACTGAAACACCTGTCATTTTAGTGTGGGAGGTTTTATGGCTAAATTAGACAAGCCTGGTGTCTAAAGGAGGCCCTACACCATACTAATAAATGACTGTGGTCTAAACCAGGTGTTTCAGTTTCATTGTCTAACCCCTGTTTATATATACACACCACAAAATATATACGTAAAAAATACAGGCTAATGTGCAATATATACATGTGCAATAAACCATTACACATATCTGATGTGCAATATGTACAAATATACATATATATTTCTTTATTTATATACATTTGTTTCAAATTTTCTTACATTTT
>JAOUQT010000011.1:7065605-7076049 GCA_025769995.1 Xyliphius kryptos | reverse complement strand
TAGACATGCAGGTAGTTGGAGTGAAAGCAGAAGATGCAGAGGACAGAGTGAGGTGGAAAAGGTTGACACACTGTGGCCACCCCTGATAAAAGGGAGAGGCCTAAAGAAAAAGAAGAAGAATTGCTTTGAAATATCACAGTACATATGTGTATAGCATTTGCAAAAATGTGATGTGTCATTTCCTGTTTCTACACATTGCTAACCATCACTTGCCCACATAGTTATATTATTGCTTGGTTAAATATGATTTGTAAACTGTGTTCATTTTAAATAGTGTTTTTTCCTAATGCAGCACTACACCCGTGACCTCTCCAGTAAGAGATTATTATTATTATTATTATTAATCATTCATTCATTCATTTATTTTCCTCCACTGAAGCCACATGGATTCACCGGCCATCCGGTGCCCACCTGGCAACTCTGGTGTAAATGCAGAAACAACCATAGACAGGGTGCCAATTCATCACAGAGCACACACGCAAACATTCACACACTAAGGGCCACTTTAAAGAAACCAATTAACCTGCATGCATGTCATTTGAAATAGGGAGGAAACTGGAGCTTCCCGAGAAAACCTGCTCAAACATCAGGAGAACATGAATCTCCATCAGGGGACTGAACCTGGGTCCTTCATGTTGTGACCAACAGCGCTACCCACTGCGTCACCGTGCCGCCATTATTATTATTATTATTATTATTATTATTGGTAGTGGTAGCAGTAGTAGCGTTGCTGTTGTTAGTGGTGAAAGTAATAGAAGTAGTCAAAGTAATAAAACTCCAATTCTAAAAAGGTACAGCAGGCAAAGATGTGCATATATCTTGAAGTCATCTGAAAAAGTTGGGATAGGACCATGTTTACCATTGGGTAGCATCCACTATGCTTTTAACAACACTCTATAAATGTCTAAAATTTTATGAGATCAATTGCTGGAGTTTTGGGAGAGAATAGTTTTATGTAAGATTATAGCTGGTGAACAGTCCTGGGTCTTCTTTACCAGATGTTTGGTTTCAAGATGTGTCAAATGTTTTTATTGTAGAAAGGTCTGGACTACATTCAGGCCAGTTGAGCATCTGGATTCTTCTTCTGTGAAGCCATGCTGTTATTATTCATGTAGTATGTGTTTAAGCATTGTCTTGCTTAAGTATGCAAGGTATTCCCTAAAACATTTTGTTTTACAACCGTTATATACTATATAGCATTAGTAGTACCTTCCTATATGTTTAAGCTGCCAATAACATAGGCACTAATAAAAATCCCATACTATAAGAGATGCAGGCTTTTGGATTTTTTTATGATAAGATGAATTGTCTGGCTAATCTTTAGTCTGAAGGACATATGTTTCAGTTAATTTTGATTTATCCGACCACAGTATAGTTTTTTTTTAAATTTGCCTCCATTTAAATGAAATTTGGCCTAGAGAAGACGGCAGTGTTTCTGGATCATGTTGACATATGACACTGCAAACTGTGTTCACAGCCAATGAGTTCTGGAAGTGTTCCTGATCCCATGCAGTGCCTGTTATTGATGAAGTTCTGCCTGAGGGCCCAAATATCACAAACATGCAATATTGACAGTCACCCCTGTCCCTTGTGCACAGAGATTTCTATATATTCTCTGAAGTTTTTGTTTTGATATTTTTTTAACAGATTACTGAGCCACTGTCGAATTTCTGAGAGACTCTGCCTCTCTGAACTAATTTTTTTTTATCAAGGTCAAAATTAGTAATTATTTTTCATGAAACAGTAAAATGTCTCACTTTCAACATACAGTATGATGTGTTCTGAGTTAATACATAAAATAAATGCTCATGAGGTTTTTTATAATCATTATTTCTACCATATATTTTACACAGATTTACATATTTTATGACGGCATAACAGCTTTTAGTGTGAAGTTTAAAAATATATAGTTAAGAAAGTGCCAAATAACACTGAATAAATACTATTAATTTAATTGGATACTGTGTAAGAGGGAGGAGCTTGAAACTTCATCAGTACCCATTTTCAGTGTTCTGATAAAACAAAAAGAGGATGTAATAAAAGAAAGCAAAGGCTTGAGCTGTGTGCATTTGTTTGGATCTTGGCAAAAAGTCTGGGTTTTTTACAGCTAAAAAACTGTTAATTTTTAACTTTGAAATGTTGCTATTTGTATAGATTCAGAAACAAATATCTACTACTAATAATACAACTGCAACTTCTAGGTAAGGACCTTGTATCATTATTTGTAAAACCATAGCTTGTGCCATCACTTTTGGTATCAGTTGACCAAGGTGCATATGTGTATGCTTACTTTGAATAATTTAAAAGTAGTACAGAATTAAGCCATTGTTTCTACATTTTCAAGATCATTTGGTTTCTTATTGAAATTCACTACCATTTAATAAAAAATAATAAACCAATAAAATAAGAAACCTTTCTTATAATGCTCTGTTGTTGCTGTAGTCAATATAGTTGTGGACATTTCGCTTCAAATTATAAAGTGGTATAAATATCTTAGGAAGCCTATTTTTCCTTATAGAAAACACCATTATACGTGTGTATTTTATGAATTCTGCAATACTAAGTCAGTACAAAAATACATTTTAAAACATTATTTTTAACTCAGAAAATAAAATACCACATTAAACGTTTGTATGTCAGTAAAGAAAGCAACATATTACACAACGCAACAAAAAACAGAATGAAGTCTATTGGGTTTTACCCACAAAAAAAGTACTGTTGCTATTGTCACAGTCTTCAGAAATATTGTGTCAGATTCTCTAAGACACTAAGTAAAATGTACCATCTAACAATTTAGACACGTTTAAAGACATGCTTTACAGCTACAATGCCTTTAGAAACAACAACCAAACTAAGAGGAGTCACTGTCTTGTGTGTTTTCTTTTATTTTAACAGTCTTCCAAGGTAAAATTTGTGCAGATAGTATGCAAGTAAATCGTTTAGGAAGTTTTGCAGAGCATCTTGTTTAATCTGACACATGAACATTTTGACCATTACACGTCACACACACTGCATCTTTTTTGTGCACAATCCAGTAGCCTTCATTATGCGTTTTTGTATAAAACATAGTGACATATTGTTTTGCGCAGTACTGTACATCCAGGACTTTGTGCAGTAATATAAACCAGCTTTCAATATACACCTAATTGTCACTAACACAGTATGTCATATTTATACAGTATATATTATTATGGGTCAAGCACATTAGTGCTTTATATATTTAAAATTTATTTACAATATATTTAAAATATGCTTTATATTTGCTTATGTGCTGGCGCAGAGGTTAGTGCCAACCCCCTCCCAGCGAGAAAGTCCAACGTTTGACCTGCGACTTTTCTTTGTGGAGTTTGCATGTTCTCATCATGTCTGTAATATGTATGTAATTATATGATCGATGTAACCATGTTCCTGTCATGAAATATCCATTGGTGAAATAATATTAAATAATTAAACAATATTTTCCTATGATTTATTTAATAGCACATTACAGTGGACATTCATAAATCCATATTATTCCATTCAGTACATAATGCTATATAGTGGATTGCACTATACATTCTATCTACTATACATGTGATTAAATACGATAGGTTAAAACACAGGTTTTAAGATACTCTGCAGCATAAATATCTGAATCATGCGGCCAAAAAGGCATATTTTTTCCAGTTCTGTATTTGTGAGGGGTGAAAGGGTTAGATGCTTTAAAAATCTTTTCCTCTTTAAACATTTTCTTAGAAACAGACACTGAGTAAGGACAGTCAGTCTTTGGGGAAGTGGCAACTCAATCACGTGAAAGGAAAGAAAAGTGTATGCTGGATAAAACTGAAACTTGATGAAAATTATTAGATTCGTATTAGATGCAGTATTATGTTATTGTTTATTGTCACATTTCATCTCATGACAAGAACATGGTCACATATACACAAGATATACACAAGTCATAGAAAATTTGGAATCTGCAATTCACCTAGCCTGCATGTCTTTGGACTGTGTGGTAATATCAGGGTACCCAGAGGAAACCCAAGCGAGCACACAGGGATTTCAAAGGGTCTAACTAGGGTCGTTCTTGCTGTGATAGCAGTAGCACTACCAGCTGCGCCACCGTGACGCCCTGCAATATTATGTGCATTACTTTATATTTAAAAATCTTGCAGCAATACCTGTTTCAGTTTGCAATACCTGATTATTTGCTGGCAGAATGTAAATGAAAATGGGCAGGGTTAGGTTTAGCAATGTCAGCAAAACAGTTTTTATGCTAACATACTAGTATAACAGTATGTGACATTCTTTTTTTTTGCAGCAGAATGGCCTCTAACAACACGTTTATACTCGTTACTGGTACTGAAGTATCCAGCAAAAATGGCAAATCCGCAGTGGACATTGATGCTATTATGGAGAACATCACTATTGTCTTTTACACCATCACTATCCTTTTTGGCACAACTGGAAATGCTGTGGTCATCTGGATTTCTGGATTCCAATTAAAAGCCAATGTCACCAATGTCTGGCTGGTCAACTTGGCTGTAGCAGACCTGATTTTTTGCCTCACTCGTGTTACTTCACTGATTAAGAAGCTCTTCTATGACTACTGGCCATTTGGTGTCTTTCTCTGCAAGTTCAATGGCTTCTTTAAGTACACCAATATGTTCTGCAGTGTGTTCATTCTGGCTGTTATTAGTCTGGATCGGGTGATTTGTGTTTGGAGACCAGTGTTCACCAGGCAGCGCCGAACTCTCTGCTCAGCCAGACTTGTCAGTATTGGGGTTTGGATATTGGCAGTGATCTTCAGTGTACCATATTTTGTGTACCGGCAAGTGCATATAGGAAGTAACAACTTGAGCAAGTGCTCCATTGAGGTAAAATGGAATACTAAGAAGCAGGCAGTATATTTTTACTGTAGTTTTGTGTGGTATAGGAGTTCAATCAAGGAAGGCTACATTTAAACACTGATGTGATAATCTAACTTAGAATAGATTCTCTCTCTCGGGCATGATCAAGTTTACAGCTTCAGTGAGGCATTTGTGCAGACCGTCCCAGGTTTAAGTTACAGAAAATGTTTTTTTTTGGTAATCCATCCTTTATTAGTGAGTAAATGTTGGATATACCTGCGGTCACCATATCTGTAATCATATTGCAATATCTTAAGATTTAATAACTACTTAAAATCAAGGAGTGTTTTTGCAGTAATGCTGTAGATTATCTGATTACCATACTTGATCTTAAGAAAACGCCGAGACTGATATCCGTTTACCATGACCTACCCATTTTACTTAATTCTACAGGTGCAGCATTCAGGTGAAGGAGACAACAGAGCTAAACTGGCCTTGTACAGCATTCGATTCTTATGTGGATTTTTTCTTCCTTTCCTCATCATTCTAACCTGCTATGTGTTAGCTGCATTCGGAATACAGCAAACACACATTCTGCACAAATCACGACCCCTTCGAATTGTTCTTTTTTTGGTTTGTGCCTTCTTCCTGTGCTGGGGTCCGTACCACTGCCTCCTTTTGGCCAAGATGGTGGACAGCAAAATCCAGGCAGTACAAGTGGGCTTACCCATAGCTAAAGGCATTGCCTACTTGAACAGCTGTATTAACCCACTTTTGTACTTCTGTTTGGGACTGGACAGGAGACTGTGTTTTAACCAAAATCTGTTTCGGGTTTATGCTAGAGCCCTGGCTGAGGAATGGGAGTGGCAAAAATCACAGTTATGGGGAAAGTACAAAAGCACTACAGACACCATTAAAGAGGCAGCATGTCAAACTTTGACAGACAATGTCTCACAAGTTTAGGAGGGCTAAACCTGTACTACCCCAATTAATTTACATAAACATGAGCAAGCGTAAGGAAAATAACGACAAATGACGGTTCATATGTTTCTAGGAAAAACAATTTGTGTATTCCTGACCAATAGATATTGTCAGTTAACATTGTCATGATAGTTTTTCATTATACTCGGTTTTCTCATGATATCTCATATATAATCCTTTGTCACCATCTGTCTTGTACAAATTAACTATATTTAAATTCCATATTTATATACTGCTTTGTGACAATGTCCCCTTAAAGTTTTTAAAGACACCCATGTATTTAAGTTTAAACCAGCTTTATTTCACTTCCCTCTTGAGTGAAGACACGGGGGTGATCATTTGTGGCCTCTGCCAAGAGTTGGAGAATAACTTTGAAAAAAAATGCCAGTTAATGAATGATGTATAATTAATGTAATCTAGCAAACTATGTGTGAAAATACAATGTCTGAAAATGAAAAGAATAAAGGTATTGGAACTGCCCGGTCAAAGTCCAGACCTCAACACGATTCTAGTTCTGTGGCAGGACATTAGGAGGTCTGTGCATGACTAAATGACTAAAGGACTAAATGCACACAAACCTCAATTCATTATGTTTTAGAAAATAGTGGGCCAAAATTCCTCCAGAATGATGTGAGATATTGTTAAAATAATATACTGTAGAAAACTATTATTATAATTCATTACTGTTACGTTATTTTGTGTGTTAGTAATCATATTATACTGTATTGCTCTTATTTTTATTGATAGTTTAAATTTACTTTCTATATTTGTCTATCTTGCTTTCCGATTGTGGAAGTAATAAAGGATTATCTTACCTTGTCTTACCTTATCTCACCTTATCTTGTCTTATCTTGTATTTTCTTACTGCTGCTAAATATGGTTGTGCATGTTTAGTGTCTAGTTTAATGCATGGCTTCACCATCTACCTTCATTTTTTGTTGAATAAATAATGACACAATGAAATTGTTTGAGTGTAGCTGTTCATATGAGGTTGTCCTTGCCTAATTTTAATATCTTCTAAAGACAATATGATTTTCTCGATATGTAAAACCATAGAATTTGAAGAATGTATAACTCATTA
The DNA here is from genome assembly GCA_025769995.1 of Xyliphius kryptos. Lineage (NCBI taxonomy): Eukaryota > Metazoa > Chordata > Actinopteri > Siluriformes > Aspredinidae > Xyliphius > Xyliphius kryptos. The sequence goes on along the minus strand of JAOUQT010000011.1, from coordinate 7,069,158 downwards.
AAGATGCGAAAATACCATTTAGTTTGAAGTGGTGACATCAAACTGTGCAGCGTTGCCATAGCACATTGAGTATTATGTTGCATATGTGTGCTTTAGTTACCTGGAGACAGGATGCCTTCCAGTCCTGGGGTTTATGTGTGTGTTTAGGATTAAAAACAGGAGACAAGAGTGTGTGTGATTTCAAGACAATTTGGGTAAGTAAAAAAGTAAAAAAAATATTTACATTACTATCTTACAATCTTAGATTGTGCATAAAACATATAAGGCTAGAAGTTCTTAGAAGATGCCACACTCTGCTTTTCCTGTTGTTTGAGTTATTCTAAACTTTTAGAATGGCTCTTATTTCAAGGAAGTACAATTGTGCTTGAAATTAACGGTGGAAAATAACTATATTTTGCTTAAGAATACTCATTGCTTATCTTATTAATATTTAATTTGTGTAAATTGATGTATAATTGCCCATATTGTGACCGTTTAAAAACACATAAGACCTAAGAAATGCAGGATCTGTTTTGCCGAAATCTATAATGCAGTTATAGAATAACTCAAACAACAGAAAAAGTAATTGTCAAATGAAATAAGAAAGATCTCTACAAAATACAATTTAAATGGTTTTTATAGTTGAAAATGAGTTAAAGTTAAAAATGTGAATGAAAAGGAGTACAAACTTCTTTTGCACTCTCTGTGATGTCACACACTAGGTCCTCTCTTACTGGACTGTATCGGGTGGTGTTCGAATATAAAAAATGAACCAAAAGTGTCATCACTCTGTAATGTGACCAGAATTGTTTAGGTTTGCACAGTTCTGAGTCTGCTGAATTTTTGTAGCTTGTAGCTGTTTGTAGCTTGACAACATGCGCAAAAGATATTAAAAGTACAAAAGACTCTTAAAAGTAAAACTAAAAAGTTCAGTTTGGCCCCTATATTTCTTGTGTAGCCTATAACATGCATTTACACTATATTTCCAAAAGTATTTGCTCAAAAAAGCATATTGTTTTACAAACATTTGTAGAATAATGGGTCCCTCACAGGAGCTCTCTGAATTCCAGCTTGGAACTGTGATAGGATGCCACCTGTGCAACAAATCCAGTCATAAAATTTCCTCACTCCTAAATATTCCAAAGTCAGCTGTCAGCCATATTATAAGAAAATAGGAGTGTTTGGGAACGACAGCAACTCAGACACAAAGTGGCAGGCCACGTAAACTTACGGAGCGGGGTCAGCGGATGCTGATGCGCATAGTGCGAATAGGTTGCCAACTTTCTGCAGAGTCAAACACTACAGACCTCCAAATTTCATGTGGCCTTCGGATTAGCTCAAGAACAATGCACAGAGAGCTTCATGGAATAGGTTTCCATGGTCGAGCAGCTAAATATGCGAGTCAAGGCGGGTGAGCGAATACTTTTGGCAAATTAGTGTATTTCACATACCTAGCTAAATTTATGACATTTATTTATTTGCATACCTGCAGGAGCAAGAAGGTGTATACTTTTCATAAAATGCAATAAAAAACATACATTATCTGTACAACGTTACTGAATAAAATATATTATTATTATTATTAAAAGTGTTAATATACACATTACTGCCTGTTTCTTGGATATAGTGTTCATAGGTCCTAGACAGTTACAGAATTTATATCAGCCAAACTGCCTTTAGATACACTAAAATGTAATATTTTGCATGCAGTCTAATATATCGTGAAAAGAGATAAAAAAGTAATATGGTAAGCAAAGCTGACGTATGTGTGTGTGTAATTTCATTATGCTGCATTCATTATGAAAGTGAAAGTGACCTATTATACTCTGCTCGCACAAAGTGGAATAAGTTCTCCGCACTTCTCCCATCCATGCAGTGAGTATTTGTATTGCAAATTGGCAGTACCGGGAATCGAAACAAGAACATTCTGGTCGCAAGGCCGCTTTGTTAATCGCAAGCCAACGACTGCCCCATTATGAATTTGACAAAAAAAGGAATGTTTGGAAATTCCTCTGAGGACTTATCAGCCATGATTTTAGGCTTCACAAAACATTGTCAGACATGCAAGCCAGAACCGGTTATAGGAAGCAGTTTTAATTTAAAATTTCAGCAGTTCACAAAAATAGATAATAAAGGCAAAAACCCACAAAACAAAAGCATGAACTTGACATAAAAGAGAATAACTCGCTACATTTCACATAACATGAAGAAAATAAGAAAACACTGAATTCAAAAAAGAGTATGCACTGATTAAATTAATCACATGGCTGATAAATACTAAACATAGTTTTCTTTAGCTGCCCTATTGTGGAGGGGCTTTGTCCACTTATATGCCTGGTCTCTTGGTGTTATTGCTGAATTCCTGACACACATTACTTTATATAAAATTAAATACACCTCTTATATAAGAGACATACTCTTTCGGTCATTGATGATACATATTTTGGATTTTTTATATCTGCCCTGTAATTGTTGCTGTATCAGAAGTCATGGCCACCCTGAGCATTAAGCCTGTGCTCCGCTGCACTGTGTCTGACTGGATCAGCCGTAATAATGAGCTCTCAGTCACTGCTGAACAGAGGAGACTCTTATCACACGACATACGACAGGAAGTCAGGACTGTGTGCAGCAACACGGCAAACAAGGTAGAACAATTTACATCCAAAAGATAAATAAACATTAACATTTATAGGAGTTTCTAAAATCATATAAGGTTTCAGCTTGTTTCTCTTTTACTTAGACTGTGTGGGGTGAATATGATAGCACTCGTCAACTGAGGGACAGAATTAATGACATCACTGTTTGGACGAAGAGTCTGGAAGCCTGTGCAGAGGAACTGGATACAGAAATGGATGCTCTGACTTTGGTAAGTAGAATAAATTTGTGTCAATTGATGTATAATTGCTGATATTGTAACAGTTTAAAAACACATAAGACCTAAAAAATTCTGTTTTGCAGTTTATAATGCAGTTATAAAGTAATTTGTCAAACAAAAACTTGAATAAGTTTCTTATTAATCTCTAAAAATATCATTTAAATGGTTTTTATAGTTATAAATGAGTTAAAGTTAAAAATGAGAATGAAATCGAGTTGTACAATGTACCTTTGCACTATAATTAAAAAATGTAAGCTAATTAATATTTAAATACTGTTTAAAATTAAGAGACTTCTGTATAAATGATTATACAGAGATAATATTATTATATTATCATCTCCCACTGGATTGTATTGGGTGGTGTTCAAATATAAAAAAGAACCAAGAATGTGATCACTCTGTAATGTGACTAGAATTGTATAGGTTTGCACAGGTCTGAACCTGCTGAATGTCATGTTTGTAGGGTGTATACTAATTACGGCAGTTTAAAATAAGTTTAAAGTTTAAACCTCATTTAAAGTCAAGGGGAATTTAGAATCTTATCTATTCCAATAATACACCCCACAGCTAAAGACACGATTATCTAAGTAACAATGCTTGAACTAAGCGGTTCAGTCCGCATTTTTTGCTCAAAATATTGCAATGCACACAACATTATGGGTGACATACCAGAGTTCAAAAGAGGACAAATTGTTGGTG
>JAOUQT010000011.1:7045577-7065505 GCA_025769995.1 Xyliphius kryptos | reverse complement strand
TCCTCCCACAGTCCAATGACATGGGAGGTCAATTGGAAATGCTAAATTGTTATTAACTTGTGATTAAATATGACACTTGTGTGTATGAATATAACCTTGTTCCTGTCAATATTTCTATCGATGGCGAAGATGACGTTAATAAACCAATAAAACAAATCTTGGTTATTTTATTGGAATTCACACACAGTGTGTGCAGAGTGCGCTGCGCAAAATTGAATTGCTTGGTTATGTCCTGCCCGTAGATGGCGCTGTGCTGTTCAGCTAAACCTAACGCAAACACTTTTTCCCCGTACTTCCTCTACATATGTCGTCATCGAGCGTCCTCAACGTGCTTCTTGATTGGCGTATTGCGATGCGTCTGTTGTGTGTTTGATCTGAATTTGCATCTCCGGTGAGAAGAGAAAACTCTCCAAAGCAGGGAAAGAGAGAAGCTACGCTCTGACCCAGAATAGTGTCTAGTAGACCACTTATATCCAACCACAACCGGTAGACTATGGCTCAGTGTTCGGGGACGACCGCTAACGGCTGTAGTGGCAAGCCGAGAAAAGTCGCAATTATTACCGGCATCACCGGGCAGGTAAGAATGAGAATAAACAAAATAGAAAAACCCGGAATAGCAGATATGGCATCACCTGCACTGTGTGTTGGAAGATGCTTTAGGTCTGAGATATGCTTAAAAGATGGAGTTGTGATACTCTGGTTTATAATTTAAAACCCGTACGACCCTGGTGACAGGGAAAAGCCTGTAAATGATCTCAGAAGACGTGTTACGATCTGGGTTTAAGACGTGTACCACCACAGAGGTGTATTTGGGCAAAACGAATGTTCTATTTAACCTGCAAATCTTTTTTTGTCTTGTCCTATAAGTCTTAAATTATAAGCGTGCTCTGTATTAAAGAATACACAGTTACGTCATACGTAAAGCCGTGAATCCCGGAAGTAGACCCCAGCCTGACTGGAGATTACACTGGAGGATTTAAAGAATAAACGGCATCAACTAAATTTGTATGGAGGTGATTATTGAAAATAATAATAATATAGCGCTGTGAAGGGTGTGCTCACTTCGAGCCTTTTCTGCAGGGCGTTTACAGATGATATAGAGTTTTCAGACATTTAACATCGACCTAAAATGTTAGTTTTCTAATAATTTGATCATCCATATTGTGTATATTTAGGGTGTTTCTTCAGTATGGAACAAAATCTTCAGTCTCTTAGTGATTTTATCCATCATTGCTCAGAACAGTGCAGTGTGTTTGATACACAAATGAATTCAGTCAAATAGTACTTTACAACAGGGAACAAATCGCTTTGTGTGAGGAGAATTACATTTATATTTGGCCTCTTGGCAGCTGATTGACACACTGAACAATCACTGGCTTAGGTGGACTTGGCTAAGTGCTTGGTCCACCTTGGTAATAAATTGTTTTTAGCATACTTCAAAGATACTCCAGTTGACCAGTGCACACTTCACCAGCTAAACCAGTTTACCTCCAGTTCGAATCTCGCCTTGATTCAATAAAACTTGGCCAGCAGCTGTGTGAAGTTTGGCTGGATGTTTGTTGAACGTTCCTCTACTATTGATACACATGATCCCCTGGTATTGGAACACATGATCCCCTGGTATTGGAACTGCCTAGAAGTGCAGGTGCTGCCAAAACACTGGCAGCACACACAACTCTACGCGTACTGTAGCTGTTAAATATATAATAAAAGTTTCTACATAAAATAAAGTATTTATAAATGCACTAAACACTAACAAACCTTTTATTAACTAGTGTACCAGATGGCTTGTGGTGGTATCTTTTGCAGAGTGTCTTTGAGAATCTCCAAAGTGTGTCATACTCGCTTCCTTTTTTGCACACACAACTCGCTTTTTCATAATTTTATGTTGGAGATTTAAAGTATTTTTTGTTTGAGAATTAATATTTGAACATCTAAAATTATTTTGTCTTTTTATTCTTTTGCTTCTTCCTCTATCCGGGGTCACCACAATGAAAAAATATAATATTATTCTGTACTTGCTAATGTGGAAGTCCTAAGAATAAATGTCTTTAACAAAAAAAGTATAGGGTGCCTAAGACTTTGGAACAATACTGTACATTGCAAATGTCAATATGGCCGGTAAAAAAATATCTAGTTTTGTAATGGCCTAAGATGGGAATATTGAGCAGTTATGCACACAGGAAGACTGGTGAAGACATACTGGTGGATGAAGTAGGCAAATTAAAATAAATCATACAAAACTGTTGCCTTCCTTTAAGAAAAAACATTATAATTTTATACAATAAATCTAAGTGAGTAATTGACACATGAGAAGAGAAAAAACAGGTTTAAGATTATAAATATCTACAGGACGTATGATATAAATGATATTTTTTAACAGGGAATTACTTGTGTGTGTGTGTGTGTGTGTGTGTGTGTGGAGTATCAGATTTCATTTGTTAACTGTTTTGATATCATACATCACATCTAGCAACGTGGCACTGTATGGTAAGTTAATACAAAGAGGAAATTTTTGAGGAATTCTCAAACCCTTATTCCCGAAAATGAGCGTGTGTATGCTTCTGTAAGACTTTTTACCAAGCTCATTGTGTTTACTCTGTTTTAACATATATGTCAGTCAACTGTGAAGGAAAACTAGACTAGGAGTAAAAGTTTAATTCCTAAAAATTTCTGGGGGATGATTCTCTATAAAGTAGAGCGGTGTACTGTACTGAAGTGTTCACTGAAGCATTGCAGTTAACTGTAGCAGCATGATGAATGTATTTCACCATCTCATGCTAACATCACCAATTGCAGTTTGCTGAGTCGGTGAAATGACTGATTATGAGTAAAAAGCTCTCTGTATGTTGGAGGAAATGTATTTTTATTAATAATATTGTTTTTTTTTACCATTTTATCACTGTTTTTTTATTTAATATTAGACTATAAAAATAGTAATATATTACTTGAAGATTTCAGTATTGTATAATGCAATTTATCTTAAACTTATCGTCGTATACTATAATTGTAAATCATATTGACCAGCACTATTGCCATGTTGACCTGAATGAATTAATAACTTTTACGAGAAATCTGAGCTTCATGTTGTCTCTAAAATACAAATTCTCAGAGAATATGAAGGAAATACAGGGTCTTTAACTGTCATCTTTATTTTCAGTCTGTGGCATAACAGTGGTGCTGGTGCAATCTTTCTTCACGATGACAGTGGCTTTAATACAAATTACACAATTAACCCACCGTGTGAGAGTCTTCACCAGGTCTGTCTCTCATGGCATAAATAAGGCTTTTTTTTGTATCCATATAAAAGTTCCTCTTTGACTTATTTAACCCACGTGCCATGTTGCCAAGTAGACATAAAGCACTATGTGATCTTGGCCAACCTTTGTCTTTTCCTACATGGATGAACATTTTCTCATTGTTGAACCACTTGTATGTCTGACTCAGTGGCAACTTTTGCAAAATACTTATTTAATTGTATCTTCCCATATATAATTGTGCTGTTTTGCTAAATGTGCCATGTTGCCAGTTATTTTTGAAGAGTTAAACAATTTTGGGCCAGTGTGAAATCTGAAAGACTGGAGTAATTTGCCAACTAGGCAAACATGGTAATTTATAAAGTTTAAAATTAGGTATTTAAGAAGAAACTCATCTGAATAAGATGTTTTTGAATTTTTTTTGTCTTTGTCAGTTTTCATGGTGTTCCATTACTTTTAGGAAAATAAAATGGTCATGGACATCAGTAAGAGGCGTGATTCTTGGTATCAGGGTTGAGACAGTGTGCATTTTTGCTCAGTATGCCATGTCCTGTTAAAATCTTTGATTAATTAGTCCAAAATAGAAGTAGAGCCGAGTCGAGTAGAGACTATGAAGTGGAATGTGCCATTAGACTTATGTATTTGTAGGGTTCTGAGTACCTTCTGGTTACGTTTACAAATCTGATTCTAAAAAAGTTGGGACAAAGAACAAATTGTTAATAAAAAATGAAATACAATGATGTGGAAGATTAAAAATTTCATATTTAATTTAGTATAGAACATAGATGACATATCAAATGTTTAAACTGTGAAAATGTATCATTTATAGACAAAAATGATGTGATTTTAAATCTCATGACAACAAAACATCTCAAAAAAGTTGGGACAAGGCCATGTTTACCACTTTGAGGCATACCCTTTTCTCTTTACAACAGTCTGTAAACAATTGGGGACTGAGGAGACAAGTTGCTCAAGTTGAGGGATAGGAATTTTAACTCGTTCTTGTCTAATGTAGAATTCTAGTTGCTCAACCGTCTTAGGTCTTTTTTGTTGTATCTTACATTTTATGATGCACCAAATGTTTTCTGTGTGTGAAAGTTCAGTATACGAACCCTTCTTCTATGCAGCCATGATGCTGTAATTAATGCAGTATGTGGTTTGGCATTGTCATGTTGGAAAATGCAAAGTCTTCCTGAAAGAAACGTTGTCTGGATGGGAGCATATGTTGCTCTAGAACCTGTATATATCTTTCAGCATTGATGATGTCCTTACAGATGTGTAAGCTGCATAGGCCACACGCACTAATGCAACCCCATACTATCAGAGATGCAGGCTTCTGAACTGAGCGCATTTTGTGATTTCTAATACAGAAGCATGCCTGTATGTGATGCAGTGTCGTCTACAGGCCCGAAGATGGTTTTCTGGCCTTGATCCTTATGCACAGATATTCTTCCAGATCTTATGCACTCTAGATAATGATAGGTTTACACTCTTTGCAATTTTACTTCTTTCTAATATCGCCCCACTATTTGTCGGCACGGAATTAGAACCTGCATTGCCGAAATGACACATTTTACACCAGATGCCATTCCTGACACAACCTTCCAACTTCTATTAAGCATCTCCATTCACCTAGCATGCATGTCTTTAGACTGTGGTGGGAAATCTGATTATTCATTCATTGTACCCGCTTAATCCTAGTTTAGTGTTACAGGAAAGCCTGTGCCCACCCAGCAACTGTGGGATGAGGTCAGGAAGAACCATAAACAGGGAGCACACACAATCACTTTCATACACTAAAAGGACAATTTAGAAACACTGATTAACCAATCATGCATGTCTTTGAAATGCTGTCGTTTGGGGGCGAGACATATAAAAGTCCATTTTCCGGGACTGTCTTTTAAACAGAAGGAAAACCGGGACATGTGGCAACCCTGCAGGTCATGTCGTGTTGGTGTTTATGTTAAATATTCTGTAGCGGAGTGTTCATATTTGTATTTAAAATAGTTATTCATATTTATTTAAATATAATAATTCAATCGTCCTTATGACCCATACTGAAAATTATATAATGCCTTAGAGGCTATCAATAATAATGCTGCTTTGTGTCAAGTGTGTGTGTTTGTTTCGGGAATGGGGGATAATTGTATCTGCATTTTTTTTTTATTGTATCTACCATGCCATGTCATGTGGTCTGTTAGAAAACCCGGATTGGATCAAAATGTGGTCACCTGAGTGAAAAAATGGCTCATCACTTGTGGGAAAACCATTTATTCATGGGCTGTGTTTTGCTACTGTAACACAAATACATGTATAAAATTGTCTGTGCTGATATAAAGATTTAATATCTTTCCACATATTCGGTGAAATATCTACAATGTTATAGCTACCGAATATACAAAATAAAATCAGCACATGAAAACAAACGTATTTGTCAGATATCATTCTCCAGCACATTTTACTGATTACGTAAATTGTTTAAAGCGTATTATTAGATTAAATATTGAGTTTACAAATATGGTTGTTATTAGAAGTAAACCGTTCCTTTCCGTATCTTACGAACCACATCTATTCGATATACTTGCGGACGGATACGTCACCAGAACATGGCGACGTAAAAAACGTACAAAGAAACAAAGCCAGACCGAAAAAAAAATAAAAAAACAAGCGCCAACGTCTAATAACGTTCAGTAGAAAAATTCCACCAGACTACGGAAATTCACTCGACATTCAACGACAGATTGAACAGATCGCAGTCCTAACAGCGAGGTGTAATCCGGCGCGGACGAACAAAGAAGGAACACGAAGTCACAACCAACTGCGAGTCTCTTCGCTCGACCACCATTTTGTCTCCTCGCCCAGGCTGCGCCTCACGTGTCCCGGACCTGTCTCTCTCACATGACCCTCGTGTTTGTCCCCGTGATCAGCGCCGCCGTCTCCGTGTTTAAAGTGTAGTCGAATATCGCGTTTTAAAAAAACCTACAGAGAATCACTCACCTTCATGGATTTGCTCGAACAGAGCCTGGACGCTCCGACGAGGTGAGCGCGCACGTCATGTATCTGCTTGTTTAATGGCTCTCGGGCCCAAAGGCGACCATTTTCTAACGTTAACCTTTAATCAGTTTATAAATAAAACTTCACTTTATGCACACGATTCTCACCAAAGTCTATGAATGCAATGCTTGCTACGGCTACACGTTGAATTGTATTATTTGATCATATTGCGCGCCATTATTATTTTGGTTGGGATTTAATTAAGCGCATTTATTTGAGTTTTTAGCTAGCTGGCTAATTTCCATTCGTTTTTGCTAACATAAAGACTCGGCTACTACTATTTACCTTAGTATTACAGTAAGCGCATGTATTATCTAGGCAGATTTTAATCCAGAGCTTTGTTTGCTACATTGTCCATACGTCATTGATTATTATTATTATTATTATAAAATGGTAGTTATTAAAAAACTGAAGTTTTAATGTATTGTTTAGTTTATAAGAGATGTAAACATGACGACCGTATAACAATAAGAAATGAGATCCTTCTAGTTCAGATAAATATCATGTCATACGCCGTCTGCACAGATGTGCTCTGTGGGATAAGGACAAGATGACTGAGCTTCCCAATGTCGTGTCAGCAAGTAAGGGCAACTTGGTGACACCAAGTGTGTACAGCATGTTTTTTTTGGGCTGTGAGGCGAAACCTATTCGGGCACCATGCAAACTCCAGATAGCAAGAGACCAGGATAAAACGAATAAAATAACTTCATTATTAAATGACCAAACAACTAGCTAATCTGCCACTAACATACTAACTTATCAACAAACCTACTAACTTAATTCATAGCTATCTATTCTATGTCTGCTTTAGTGATATTCTTTAATTATTTTTCTACATACCTTTCATTTTCTATTTTTATTGCTTTTTTTTTCTTTTTATCTTACTATATATCTGCATAAGTCTTTTTTTTTTTTTTTTTTTTTTACAAATATTTTATCTTTTTTTTTTTATTATTTATTCCCGGAGGAATATTGGAAATCACTGCATTTAACCCATCCATGTTGAACACCCAGCGCAGTGTGCTGCTCCATTGAGGTGCACGGGGAAGAGTTGGGGGTTGGGTGCCTTGCTCAACTGCCCTTCATCCATAACTTGCCTAGAGTGGGGATCAAACTGGCGATCTCTTGGTCCCTAGCCATATTGTTCACATTGTTATTGTTGTTATTTTTGTCAGCTTTTCTTATTTTCTTGTAATATTTTAAATTATTCACATTCCTATACTACAGTGTATGTATGTATACACTGTTTATTTTTGCGGTTGCCGCATCATGTTTAACAAAATACAAAAAGAAAAAATCCAGGAAATTACATTTGTAGGATTTTTAAATAATTAATTTATTTGTAAATGACGATGGTCATTTAAGTATTTGGTCAATAAGAAAATTTCAACTCGATACTTTCTAACATAAACTTTGTTAGGGGTGGCACAGTGGATAGTGCTGTGGCCTCACAGCAAGAGGACCCAGGTTCGATCCTGGGTGGGGTGACCTGGGAATTTCTGTGTGGACTTTGCATGTTCTCCTGGTGTTTGCATGGGTTTTTTTCTGTGTTCTCCTCCCACAGTCAAATAACTTGCACACTAGGTTAATTGGAAATGCTAAATTGTTATTACCTTGTGTATTGGTACGTGTATGATATTTGCGTATGATATGAGACTTGTGTATGAGTATGACCGTGTTCCTGTCATTAGAATAATTGTTGGTGCTGAGAATGATGTTAAACAATAAATGAATAAATATAGCTAAATAAACTTTGTTAGAAGGGAGAGGCCAAAAGACAAAGAATAAGAAGCAATGACAGAGGTCAAAACTCTTCACCAGGTTTGCACACACTGTAGCTGGTATTTTGGCTTATTCCTCTATGCAGGTCCCTGCTAGAGTGATGTTTTGCAGATGTTGCTGAAATTTAAGACATGGAATTTTCTATAGGTTTAGGTCTAGAAACTGGCTAGGCTAATCCAGGACCTTAAAATGCTTTTTAGAGAGCCACTTCTTCGTTGCCCGAGGGGTATGTTTAGGATCATTGTCATGCTAGGAGACCCAGCCACATCCCATCTTTAATGCTCTCAATGTATTGTGAGATTTTAGGTTTTGGCCTAAAATCTCAGAATACATGGCTCTGTTTATACTTCCCTTAACACGGATCAGTTGTCCTGTCCCAAACATCCCAAATCATGATGTTTCCACCTCATGCTACACATGATGTATGAGTTCCACATTCTCCAAACATGACAAGTTAAGTTTTTACCAAAAACTTCTATGTGACCACATGATAGTCTTCTTCTGGACCATCCACATGGTCTCTGGCAATCTTTTATACTGATAACAAGCTCAAACAGCTGCCATTAATACAGGTAACGATTGCGGGAGAGAGGAGCTTTTTAAATAAGTTGTGACAGATCTGTAAAAGCCAGAAATCATGCTTCTTTCTGGATGACCAAATTATAATTTTCCACCATATGTTACAAATAAATTCTTTAAAAATCCTACAATGTGATTTTTTTTTAATATACTTATTTTGTCTCGTAGTTGAAGTGTAACCTATGATAAATTACAGACCTCTCTTATCTTTCTAAGTAGGAGAACTTGCACAAGTTCTTTTTTGAACCACTCTACAGTCTTCTTCTTCTCTGCCTCCTGCCTAGCAGCTTCATTTCTATCCTCCTACCAATATATCCTACCCTATAATTGTTTTTTTTTTATTATTTTTTTCCCTTTTTCTGTCTTTCTAGTTCATGTTTTTGCACATGGTATTCAAGGTTTTAATTTTTATATTTTTGTCAATTATTGTTTTTCTTCTGTATAATAGTATTTACAGTCGATATTCTAGTAAATTCACATTTTCATCAGTTAATATCTATCTATCTATCTATCTATCTATCTATCTATCTATCTATCTATCTATCTATCCATCCTTTTCTGCCTTGTAAACATTTTGTGTTTCTGCTTTCAACATCTTCTTCGTTTATTATTACAATATTTTTATTATTACTGTCTTATTATATTTAAAGTTATCATATGTTTATTTGTAATGTGTGTATACCATTGCTTATATCCTAAATTATATTGAGATGTGTTATGATGCAATGATTCTCCTTACATGCAGTGTGATATATTTGTGATATTTTTTTTGCGGCTGCAGTCACGAGAAACAGGAAACTGAAGAGGTTGTTCAGTTGCAGGAAGGTAAGACTTGTTTTGTCTTTCGGCTTATAAAACTGTTTATCATCACATACACACGTGGACACAGTTATAGAATATTGTACAGCTATATAATAGCTGTAGAATACTGTATTAAATACACATTCTTATTGTAAATAATTTATATTACAATGTCTCTGATTTATCAGAAGCTGTTATATGTTTGTATGTTTATTAAAGCTGTCAAAACTCTAATGTAGTTCTCTAAATGTTATCTATGCTAATGTGTGTTTGTCTCAGGGGAGGGAATCGGGGCAGAGGAACCCGCGGCGGTTGCCATAGCAAGCGCCCAGCAAGCCGCAGTATTTGCGGACAATGTCCAATACCAGTTCCGTACAGAAAACAGCAGTGGGCAGGTCTGTATAACTCTTGACTCCATTAATGGGAAGGGTGAGTTTTGCAGGGGTTAGGGAAAGTTTAGGTAGGTATCAGGTCAAACCTTGGACTCTCAAACCATCTAATCTAGGCAGATCTGTGTTCTTTTAATCGTTTATGATTTTATTTTAAACGATACAGAGATTTTAATATTATTTGTTTTAAATTGCTTTAAAAGTCTATATTGGCTGAATTTTGTTTACAGATTGTACAGTTACAATGCGCAAGTCTTAGACAGCCTGCTTAATATTTAGTACACATTTTATAAGAGATGTTTATTAAAATATTTCTAACAAGAAATTATACAAAAACCAAAGGCTGCTGTGTTTGCTGCAGAAAATAAGTGACACATATGAGAGTCAAAGTCTACAAAAGAACTGGGGCAGAATCTCCCAACATACTCTGTAACATATGCCAGAAAATATACTGGTTAAAAAGCACAATTCATAAAAGCACATTGGTTTTAGTTTGTTACTGCTTACTGCATTTAATATTTATGTCAGTATATTTTTGCATGTGCCTTTTACTGAGTGTCTTAAACAATCTGACACGGTTCTTTAAATTTTTCCTGGATAAGTAATTTTTAGAAATCTAAAATTACTTTCTACTTTTAATTGGAATAATTGGAAATCACAATGAATAGAACCCTTTACACTTTGCTACAGATTTTTTTTAAATCAACCTTTTATTTGCCTGTTTGTTTGAGGAAGATGCTTTTAGCAGTTTACGATGCAAGTTATTGCAATTTTCTTTTTATTTACATGTCGTCTGCAGGTGACGTATCGCGTCGTCCAGGTAACAGAAGACCAGTTAGAAACAGCTGGAGATGCAGTCAGTGTGGTCTCCACTGCCGCCTTTGCTGGAGCCCAGCAGGCAGTTGCACAGGTAGCAACAGTGTTTGTGTGTGTGTGTGTGTGTGTGTGTATCGACGGGTGTATTTTTTAATTTTTTTTTACTGCTATCCTGTGCATACAGGAAAGTATGCAGGTAACTTACAGCTTTCAGTAGCATTCCCTCTTCATGTTCTTTTCAATAAGGCAGTTATTCAGAACCCCTTCAGTAATGGAGGCAGTCCGGCAGGGGAGACAGTTGGAGCAGAGACGCGTTTCGCTTACTTCCCAGCTGCAACTGTCAGTGATGGAACAGCAGCCGCAGTGTCTGTGCAGGCCACCACTGATGGAACTCTGGCACCGGCTACAGGTTTGTTCACCAATATGAATCCATCACTCAGGTTCTTGGTACTGCCAGGAATGATTTTAATACAAGAGAGCAAGACTATAAATACTGAAAAGATGACTCTGGAAGCTCTTTCTCTATTTCATAAATGACATTTAATATTTTATATTGAAGAAAGGTTTTAAAAAAAGCAATTTTTGTGCTTTCTAGTATAATTATCACTGAATTTTGAATTATTAAATTTATATTGCATTTATATATTCAGCTTGAATATAGAGTGTACTGCATTGTATTAATGGTATAATGCACTCAGTGATGATTCAGTATCTGTATACATAAAAATATGAGGATGGGTCAACTTATAAATTATACACTGTGGGTATATAATTTATTTTAATCTGTAATATTTGCTTTTCAGTACACTTTGTCCAACTGTCAAATATATTTTCATATTAAATAATAAAATGCTTTTAAGCTAAGCTGCCAGCTACAAATATACCACTTTGCTTATTTCTTTATCAGACGTAAATCTTCACTCGCATAGGGCCTTCTTTCAGGGAACAAAGCAGATAATAGACTGATGGTGTCAAAACCATTACTGTATGGAGCATGCGCTAACGATTCAAAATATGTTTGGGCAGCGGTGTGCAGATGTGCATTCACTCTTGGTACACCCATGATACCGTGGAACAAGAACATCAAGTGCAGCTGTTGCTGAATCACTGGGACCTCACCACCAGGCCTCAATAAGTTGTCAGCAGTCCACTTACCTGTAGTTGGGAAATGTTGCCTTCTGATATGCAATAGACAGTCACCATCGGTTGTGATGAAATGACCAATTGGGTCTCATACATCAGATCATACATCTGAACCTTAACTTTATCTGATTCTCACACAAATCCTAATAGTTGTTTAAGAGCAACAAATCAAACAAAAAAGTTTAAAATTGGGTCATTTATATATTGAGTAAAAAGATCCTCAATGATGGTACTGTTGTCTCTCAGCAAGACGGACCCGGGTTCGATCACCAGTACCAGGAGATGTTCTCCCTGTGTACGTGCGGTTGTATTTTTGTGGTCAATTTTCTGAGATTTCTTGCAATAGATTTTTTTAGTATTGGTTTTGGCATTGAATGCGGAATGAGCAAAATGATATTTTTATAATCATTAAAGTAAAATTTAAATAGCTCTTTTGTACTGAAACAATATTCACAGAATTGGCTTAAGTATTTTCTTGTTGTTTTTTGCCCCAGGTCAATTTTACGTGATGATGAGTCCTCCAGATATGTTACAAACGGGCACGCCACGCACCATTGCTCCTCGCACACATACGTATTCCACGTGAGTATGAGCCTTTTTGTGATTCACTGAAAGCTAAACAGGGAGGAACCATATATTTCATGAAAAAGGATTATAAGCTTCCATATATTAAAAAAGCAAATGGTCAATTATTTTGCTACAGTTGATTAGAGATTGATCCGTAATTTACATTTTTAATAGTAAATAGATAGATGGGTCACTTTTTTTATTTCAAGTGGGACATCTGTGTAGTACAGCAAAAACAAAGGAAT
This sequence comes from Xyliphius kryptos, assembly GCA_025769995.1. Taxonomy (NCBI): domain Eukaryota; kingdom Metazoa; phylum Chordata; class Actinopteri; order Siluriformes; family Aspredinidae; genus Xyliphius; species Xyliphius kryptos. Next base: position 7,052,872 of record JAOUQT010000011.1, on the reverse strand, counting down.
TGATGCACAGAATGGTCACTGTATTACAAACCCCTGGCAGGTCGCATAAAATGACTGATAAGGGTTACTTTTGTCTGATCTGTCAAATGCATTGATTTTAAAAATGAATATTTACCAGCTATGGGTAAATGTTGTGATTTGAATTAGTGCTGCACTGGGCACGGCTTCAGTTGCATATTGAGGATTAACTTTTTTTGGTTTCCTGACATCTGCATGCTGTAATAAATTAAAAAGCTTACCAACATTTTATAAGCCAGGCTTTGTTAGCTCGGTGATGGTGCAGTGTATTTTCGTATAGATATGTAAATCTTATCAAAGACACACTTATTTTGAAACATGCAGTTGTCGCGCTCATTCTCTTCATTTGGTTGCCTTCCTATGGTAAGAGATTTCCATATTCAGAAGATTGTAAACCCATGGCAATTTCTATTCAGAGTAACCAGTCATTTATTTTTGACCAGCTCTGACAGCACCACTCTGCTGAATGTGGATGTTGGCATGAATTATGGCAGATAATGAATAAATTGATTCCAGTAAACGCAACAGTTTTACAAGCATTAAAGAAGTTTTATATAGTTTTATCTTAAATACAAATTTTTGTTATAATGTTTTTTTTTTTTCAATAAATGCTCCATTATTAAATAAGTACTATCTTTTTTTTCTAAAAATTATTACACGGGCCAGATTTGGCTGAATGGTTAAGCCTCTGGGTTTCTTATCAGAAAGCAGGGCGTTTAAGGGGGTTCTTTCTGCTTACTAGGAGGAACATCATTGGCACCTCTGTATTATAATAACCAAAATACAATACTCAATCTAGCACCTCTTGTCTGACAACTTTCTAAAAATTTGACAAGACTCCATCGCCTTCTATTTCAATAACAGGAAGATGGATGGACAGAGAGCACCACGAGATGAGAGGAGAAGAGCACAACACAATGAAGGTATGTATAAGGAATTATACATAGTTTAATGTATTCTTCCGTTTTTATTTAGTTTCTATTATATTTAAGCTTTCAGTACTGGAATGTAACACAATTTTTGTTAAAGATGTTTATTTTTTTAATTCTGTATTAGTCAGTTTAGAATAATTTTCCAAAAACTACATTTACAACAAAAAAAGATACAAAACCTTCACATGTCATTAAAGAACACAGCACAGTACATAATGGATCACTATTCAGGCCAGGGTTGTTTAAACTTTTTTATACTGAGGGCCTTATATTGAAAGATATACATATTCCTGGGCCATTCAAAACAGTGGATCACTAGATGTGGACATGTGGACATGACCTAGTTGTGTAACTGATTTCTTTTTTTTTTATTTTAACCCATAATTTTCCATTGTGTCGCACGTTTATTTAGTTAATACGCACTTACCTACAAAAAATGTTCTGTAAAATGTACAATATTATACTTTTATAATAATTCACTCAGTAGGGGCCTTATTAAATTATGTTTATGAAAATTGCTCGGCCATAGTTTGGCAAGAGTTTTAATAACTTACTCATAAAACTGCATAAATTGCAACTAGTAATTCTAAGGTAAAAGCACACTGAAGAGTGGGTGTCTCTTTTGTGTATTTATTATGTACTTGATTTTTTTTGTAGAACAATATATTTTTTTGACAGTGTCTTTATGCAATGTATTTATATTTCCTTAGACTTTCTCACATAACTATACAGTGTTTTATTTATTGTTCTTGAGACTCTGCTACAGTTCTTCTGGGGACTTTGACCGTAACACTTGATATTTATATATATTTTTTGCAGCCAAACGCAACACTTCATTTTTTTTGTTGTCTGTGAAGTGGTTTGTTATGTAATATATATTACTTTTTCTTTGCTGACATGAAAACATTGTCAGGTCACATTTAATTTATTCATAGAAAAGTATTTAGCGGAAATTGAACCACTTTAGAATATAGATATAATTGTAGACCTTTACAATTATAACCGAATTAGAACCGGTTTCAGAATCGTGGTTGTTGAAACACTCATAGCATTAAATAAATGAACTACACTGTACTAATAAAATGAGGTAACAGACTGAATATTTCCTCACCGATATGCATACAAGCAAACATTAGTGTTAATTGATGCAAACAGAATGTGATGAGGCTACTGTTTAAACATCACAAGCTAGGTGTGCATAAGCTGATAAGACTAGAGGAGAGTGTTTAAAGGTTTCCTATCATTAACTAAGGTCAGTTTTCCACAGGTAGTTTAAGTATAAAAGTTTAGATATAGACAGAGGAAAGAGATTGTGTTTTCTAAGGTAAAATTAATAGTAATAATAATTAGAAATTAATAGACACTATAATAAGCAAATGATGTATATTCATATTATATAAAAGAAATTCTAACAATAATTACAAGTTTAAAATACTTTTGATGAAGAATATTACCAGCTTCACAGTTATTTCTCACTTGCAGCAGTGTTTTCTTATTTATTCTCAAATCATTAAACTCATCATGTGAAAAGGAAAAAACAAGCTACATTATAATATTTGGTCTTGCTCCATATTTCAGCTGATTCTTAACAAAGCTATAGCATTTGTTCGTATGTTTGATTAGATATTAAAACAGTCCACAAATGGGGCATGTAAAGGTGCTGGTCGTAAAATTAGAATAGCGTGAAAAAAGTGATTTTTTTTATTTCCATAATTCCATTCAAAAAGTGAAACTTGTATACTATACACATTCATTACACAGAGACAGATTTATTTCAATTGTTTATATTTTTGATTTGATGATTATAACTGACAACTAATAATAATAAAAAAAACCCAAATTCAGTATTTTAGAAAAGTAGAATATTACTTTTGACCAATAAAAAAGGGATGTTTAGAAATTCTGGTCAACTGAAAAGTATGAATATGAAACATCAGCATGTACAGCACTCAATACTTCGTTCATTTTGCCTGAATTGCTGCAGCAATGTAGTGTGGTATGAAGTCGACCAGTCTGTGGTACTGCTCAGGTGTTACGAGAGCAAAGCTTGCTCTGATAGTGGTCTTCAGCTGTTCTGCGTTGTTGGGTCTGGCGTATCACATCTTCACAGTACCCCATAGATTTTCTTTAGTGTTAAGGTCAGGTGAGTTTGCTGGACCATTAAGAACAGGGATACCATGGTCCTTAAACCAAGTGTTTAAAAAATATTTTTTTTGTATTGGTCTAAAGTAATATTCAAATTTTCTGAGATAATTTTCTTTTTTTATTAGTTGGCAGTTTTTTAATCATAAATAAAAAAAAAACACTTGAAATATATCAGTCTGTGTGTAACGAATGTGTATAATATACAAGTTTCACTTTTTGAATGGAATTATGGAACCAGCGCCTGTACAATTTTGGGAGGCTAATTTTGTCCATGTATGTTTATGGCATTAGAAATGTTAATAATGGCATTAAAAACTGAACCGAATGACCTACATTTTACACAAGGACGTTGTTTTTGCATGAAAATGCATGTCCACACACCATTGATCATACTGTCAATATTTCCAAAACCCGGTTAAGGCATTCTTCTTATAGATCTTAACTGTTTTGTCTCCCTGAAATAAGCTCTGTGAGGACAAGTATTCACGTCTGATGATGAGTAATATTTAAGTCATATTTATGCAGAAATATATAACGACTATTAAAGGGTATACAAACTTCCAAGCACTAATGTATAAAGTTTGCTACACCATTACTACCATTGTAAATAAGGATTACTTGGATCATATGACATCACTAGTCGTCTATTTGCAGTGGAAAGAAGAAGAAGAGACAAAATCAATAACTGGATAGTCGCACTGTCAAAAATCATCCCAGAGTGCAACATGGACAACACCAAACCTGGAGCAGTACGTATACATAAAATGCTTTTAAAATGTTGGGTGTGTATGATTGTTTTTTGAAAATTCTTTGTCTTTCTCAGAGTAAAGGAGGCATCCTCTCTAAAGCATGTGATTATATTAGAGAGCTCAGACAGAGCAATCAAAGGATGCAGGAGAGTTTTAAAGAGGTGGAGAGAATACAGGTTGATAATGAACTATTAAGACAACAGGTACAGTAATTCATCCTTTGAAGACGTTGGCACAGAGTAAATGCCCATACTGAAATGTTTCTATTTTATTCTGCTACAGATTGAAGACCTGAAGAATGACAACGCGCTGCTTAGAGCCCAACTCCAACAGCATGGCCTTGAAATCAGTGGAGAAACCATTTCACAGTGACTGTTAATATCTCTCTCTCCACACACACACACATAAACACACACACAGACAAACCCTCAGAGACTTTGTTAACCTGAAAAAATAATAACAGCTGCCTGTTATAACAGATGTCCTGGGAGAAACTATTGAACAATAGTTTATAAGCACATCTACTGTTCCACCTGTGAGAGCTTGACCTTGACGGATATCTCAACAAACTAAAATGCACCTCGATGTGTGATGGAAATGGGCTTGCAAGGGACTATTAATTTTTTTTAGAGAGTTTTTGAATTATGATGAGCTATGCCTCATGATCCTATACTATTTAAGGCTGTGGTGCTTTTCCCGCCACCCCTGCTCCCCCTCAAAATGATATCCTTTGTAATTCTAACTGCGGTCTCCAGTATATTGCATTGTTTTGCCTCTGTTATTTATTAGCTCACAAATGAGTATACCACACACATAAAACAATATTGTTTCATCAGCTATATCTAATTTGTGGCTAAGGTATACAGTAGATGTACACTAAAGTGCCAGACAAACTGGTACAGAAGAACCTGTGTACTTTATTAGATATGTATCCTGGTGCATGTACCTATTTATAGACACTGACTGATCACTGGGTTAGAAAATTCTGAATAATAATAACTTAGTCTACCATTTGGATTAATTACAGCACTCAGAGATTGGGGAACAGTCTCCATGAAGTGGCAAACATCCTTTCAAACACCAGTAGTCAATTCCTGCGTCCCATCTCTCGGATAAACCACACATGGCTTGCTGTTCTGTAACCTTTGGCTGGCTTTTAGTTAATGCGAATGCAAAAACACTCATATCCCACCGCAAGTGTAATAATGTAAGTCCATGGTCAGCGTTACTCTATTTACCAATTACTAGTTGGCTTATGCATTAAACAAATCAACAACTTAAATGAGAGTTTATTGTAACGTAAGCATAAATTAGGGCACTTTGTGTACTTTATATGCTACTAGCCAGGTGTTCTTAATTCAGTAATCATACATTGTAAAGCAATAGACATCTGTAGAAACTCATACAGCTGTTTCCGTTGTTTAAATGTGAAGCTGTTATGTAGGCCATACAAGAATCCTGGTTAAACCTCTAAAAGACAGCACGGGTTGACAGGAAAAGCAGCGGGACAGGAAAAGATACAGCTGTTTTCTCCATATTTTGAACCTATTGGTCTACCATGTTACTATTTTTTCTAATCGAGTCCCAAATGTGTGCACAGAATGTGTATTAAAATATAAAAGCCAGAGTTAAGTAGAGTTGGAATTCGCAAGCATACTGTGTCACAACCAAAACCAGAGGATGAGCATATTGAGCAGAGCGTAACTGACATTTGCAATTAGGAGACAGCACTTAGAAATGCTTTCCAATAATCCTGGCTTCCAACTGTACCTGCCTTAAAATTACAATCTTGCTTTGCCGTGATAACATAGAAATGTATTTAGTATAAACTGTAGATTACATTGTAATGTAGCAAAATTTTCCCCCCAAATTTTTATTTTATTTTATTTTATTTTATTTTTTGCATTCACGACTCTGTTCTGTCATTTTTCCAAGTATTTAATGCCCTGCAAAATCACGATATTCACTGCTAGAACTTAACGTTTTCCATTTTCAGGTATAAAATTCAAACATGTTCTGCTCATGCATTTGTTGTTGTTTTTATTCTGATGAACAGAAGACTGTCTCTGCCTTTTTTTAACTTCCTCTACAGTTTTCATTGACGTTTTTTGTTTAAAGACAGCAAATAAAGAGACTGTACTCACTGGATCTGCCCAAATCCCCATTTTGGAAATGACAAGGGATAAATGTGTGCAGGAATTTTAGCTGTTCTTCATCTCATCAGGAGTAGTGTGTGTTAGAAGCTATATGGAATGGAAAAGACTATAACATATCATGTCATACACTGTCACATGTTTATTGTAGTACTATGGCCACAAAAATCATCCAGTCCACAGTGTGACGATGTCAATCAAGGTCATTCTGAAAGTGAAAGTGATGCATTTTGCCACTATGTTTTGCACACAGCGGAATTGGTCCTCTGCATTTAACCCTTCCGTGCAGTGAAACACACACAGGTGAAGTGAGCACATGTACCCGGAGCAGTGAGCAGCCAGCACAGCGCCCGGGGAGCAACTGGGGATTAGGTGCCTTGCTCAAGGGCACTTCAGCCATGACTTGTCGGTTCCTTAACTGGTTCCTTAACCACAATCCTACGACTGCCGTAGTGTTAGCCTTTATTGAAAACTTTCACAATCCCTGGGTGGAACAACTCGTGAATTTTCTGAATGAAGTTTGCTTGTTCTCTCAGTGTTTGCGCAGGTTTTCTCCGGATGCTCCATTATGCCTCGCAGATGACTGTGTGTGTGTGTCCTAGAGTTTCCTGGTGGGATTGCGCATGTGGATGAAGTGGAATGTTAATGAAAGCAATACTTACTACAATCTTCAAATACAGGCTGTTTTAATACAACAATTTCCTATCCAAAGCTAGGGGGCATTAGAGGGGCAAGGTTAGGGGGCAGCTTCCTATTGTTATATTTACATATGTAGTATTAAGCAGACGCCCTTGTCCAGAGTGACTTACCTTAAGATAATATCAGTAAACACAATCTAGACAGGAAACCAACAAGAATATCCTCAAACTGGTATTTCTGAGTACTATCCTGGAGCAAGTACGTGCCTCTTACCCTGATTGGTGTCAAAGATCAGTCAGTCTCAAATGATTAGACTATTGAATGGGAATATTGGGTGTAATATTGGGTGTAATGGCAAAGGGGCAAGATGATTTATCTGAAAGACACTGGGATAGTGAGCACAGTTTCAGAATAGTTAAGCATTTAGTAGTCAGTATACTACATAGCAGGGATGGGCAATTCTTCTTCTTCTTTGTCTTTGGGCTTCTCCCTTCATCGGGGGTCGCCACATCAGTTATTTTTTCCAAAAACCCACATAAGAAACCCGAGGTGTGTTTCAGAGTCAAATCAACAATAACCTGAAATTAACTATGTTCTATATTCATTCATTCATTCATTTTCTATTCCTGTTTAATCCTAGTTTTAGGGTCAGGGGGAAG